>CAUYQG010167099.1:0-30137 GCA_963574415.1 Tarsius wallacei
GCTGGAACTACAGGTGCGCGCTACCACGCCCGGCTGATTTTTTTATTTATTGTAGAGATGAGGTCTCACTTGCCCAGGCGGGTCTCGAACCCGCGGGCTCAGGCAATCCACTCACCTCAGCCTCCCAAAGGCGCGGGATTACCAAGCCCGGCTGGTCCCTTTTCTAACTAGCCTTGAGGTGTGTTGTATTCTCCCATTTTCACTGCCAAGTGTTCGGAGGGTCCACATTTCCTTATCTCCCATCCATACCTCAGCACATCCTGCATGGCTTCCATGGCTCCAAGCTGCTTATAATTACTCTCACCAAGCTACCAAAGACTGCCTTAACTGTCAAACTCAATGAATGTTTTAAGCCCTTGATATATTTGGCCTCTCTGGAATATTTAACAACATCTTCTTTCTCAAAACTTTCCCCTTTCCATTGCTTGGAACTTCTCAGTTGCTCTCTAAAAGTCATCTTTGGAGGACCACATTTTCATGCCTGGTCCTACTTAGTCATCATTTCTTCTCACTTGGTACCAAATACATACTGAAAACGTCAAATACCACCCAAGGATATTGATAATTTCCAAAACTCTATCTCTAGCCCCTATCTACTCTTGATTTCCAGATCCCTATATGCACTTACCCAGTGTCTCCTGACCTCCATGACCCACAGACATTTGATACAATTATTTCCCCTGCTACATCACCACTATGGTTTGAATGTTTGCCCCTTCCAAAACTCATGTTGAGAGTTAATTGCTATTGTAACTGCATTAAGAGGTGGGATCTTTAAGAGGTGACTGGGATATAAGGGCTCTGGCCTCATGCATGGGATTAATGCTATTATAAAAGGGCCAGTTTGGCCCTCTTTTGCCTCTTGGCCCTTCTGCCTTCTTCCCCTTCGGAGTACAGTGTACAAGCCACTATCTTAGTAGAGAATAGCCTCACCAGATGCCAAACCTGAAATTAGACTCCCCAGCCTTTAGAACTGTGAGGCAATAAATGTTCATTCTTTATAAATTACCCAATCTTAGGTATTCTGTTATAGCAGCACACAACAGACTAAGACACCATCCATACCAAAAACTGAGAAGCCAGCACAGCTTCTTTCTGTCTTGACATTTTACATCCTACACTTCCCAAATTTATTTTCTTCATTCCTCTAAAATATAAGCCTTTCCCACATTTATTATGTCTTATTTCTGGCCTTCATTTCTCCCTTAAATGGTCCTTAGACTGTACTTTTGACCATCTTCAATTTCTCCAAACTGCTATAAGTGTGATTTAAAATGCAGACCGAATTATCACTTCAAAAACTCATCCATACATATAAAATAAGTGTGGGCCTGTTACTTTTTTATGACTATATGATACATATGCATGTTATAAAATACACATCTATATGTAATTATCATGCCTTGGCTCAGTATCCCCTCTCTTACCCTCTATGTTCTAGCTGTACTGAATTGCCATGCTCTCTTGTGCTTTTGTCTTTGGAACACACTTCTTCATTTTCCCTTAAACAATTTGTATTCAGCCTCCCAAACTCAGTGTAGCAATCACTAACTAGCATACTCTCCAGCCTTGATTCATCACCTCCCTCTCCCAGTGCTCTCTGTCCTTGCCACAGCTATTTCTATCTTATCCTTCTGCTTCTACAGCAGACAGATTTTGTCACATTTTATTGCAGTTGTGCCTTCACTTTCCTATCTCCCCCACTAAAGGAGAATCCCTCTAGTATTATTCCTATCTCAGTAACCCCACAGCCTAGCAAATGTCTGATATCTAGTTGATTTTCTCCATTTAATAAAATAAATGACTGATCGGATGGAAATTTAAAAAATTTAAATCTTACTTTCTCACTAATATAAAGGGAAAATGATACTGATAAAAGGAGAATAGTCATCATAAACTACAAGAATGAAATAAACAATATCAACTGTTTATGAAGGAAAGAACTTGGATAACTCTGTTTAAACGTTTTTAAAAGCTGCTGGTAGGGGTAGGAGTCAAATGGGGGAAACACTTACTAGACTGAAAACTCATTCATTTACAAAAGAAAAAAAAAATTTCCTGTGTCTGTTTACCCAACTTTCCCATTTACCTCAGTATTTCTTAATCTTTTTTGATTAGAGACCCCTTTGAGTACCTTGAACTTACAGTAGTCCCTACCTGAAAAAAACAAAAACAAGGTAACAAATATATCTTCTTTAGAAAACTTCTGCAGCCTTCCCAAATTCAGCGATTTCTGTAAGTTACTCCTTTCACTAATTACTCAGTTTGTGCTACAGTGGTTTTTACATTGTAATATTTTTAAGTTTTGTGTAGTTGTCATTTTTTTGTATAGTATTTTCTTTGCACCTTCACTGTGTGCTCTGTAAAGACAGAAGCCAGGTGAAAGGTTTTTTTTTTTGAGTTGGAGTCTCACTCAGTCGCCCAGAATGGAGTGTAGTGGCCACTCCCCGCCTCTGCAGCCTCGACCTGCTGGGCTCTGGCGATTCTTCCGCCTCAGCCTTCCAAGTAGGTGGAACTACCACGCCTGGCTAATTTTTTGATTTATTGTAGAGATAAGGTCTCGCCAAGTTGCCCAGGCAGGTCTCAAACCCGCGGGCTCAGGCAATCCACTCACCTCGGCCTCCCAAAGCGCGGGATTACAGGCTGAGCCACCGAGCCCGGCTGGGTGAAAGTTTTAATACTCTCTCCTCTGTAGCCCATAAACGACTGACTCAATGTAGGCTGCCAAATACACACATATCAAAAGAGCTTCTTTATACCTAAAAACAGGCTGGCTTCAGGAAATAATAACTTATTGTGTACTTACTGTCTACTAAATGTTACTCTTAACACTTTACCTGCATTAAACTATTTGTTACAAATATCCTCATGAGATAGACTATTATCATCCAAGTGAGGAAACTGAAGCGGAGAGAAAAATACCTTCTTAATATCTTAAGATCATATATTCAACATGATGTGGCCATGGAATTTGAACACTGGCAGTTGGTCTGAAGAAAAGGCTCTCTTCAATACTACACTACATTACTTCAAGTTCTTGAGCAGAATAACTACCAATTGAGATGTTTTAATAAGAAGATGACTTCCACCATGCCAATGAAAGAAATACAGGCCATTTTATTCTAAAAATTAGTTTTTGTGGTTGTTTTGGTTTTATTACCTTCACCTTTCTCTTCATTCCAGCCCTATAAAAACCCCCACTCAAGCTTTCCACCACCACCAAAGTAATTCATCTTAAACTAGTAGGTTTCCTTCCATATTTTTATCTCTACTAGTTTAATCCCATATAGGGAGATATAGTCACATGCACACAAACTTACATATATAAACAAGAGAAAAAGGACATTTTCTCAAAAATGCAATGTTTTTAGTTTTCTGCACCTGCTTTCACAAAGCAATGCTTCCTGGAAATCCTTTAACTCACTGGTGTACATCTAAGTCATCCTTTCTGAAGGGTGCTCAATTTCTTGGTATGCATGTATCATAATTTACTCAGCCAATTTCCTAGGCACTGTGTTTACTTTGTTTCTAGTTGTTTGACATTAAGAGCAATGCTGCAATTAGTATAAGACATCAAAAACACCAGTGGTAGAATATGAGGCAGGCAGGCTGTGAGTTCCTTGGAGGAAGCTTCTCTGCATCTGGTCTTCCTGAATTCTTTCCTCCTCAGGCAGTAGGGCACACTCAAGCCATTCAGCTCCCTCTCGGATACTTATGGGGATCAGGCAGGGAGAATGGACAACTTTTTTGGGGGGATGGCAATAACAAACTTCCATTCAAAAGCCCCTAGATTTGCAAGCTAGCTCCCCTACCCCCTGGAACTTGCCAGCCCATATAGGACAAACCCCCACCCTGGTTTTCTCTGCCAAGAACCCCCTCCAGAAAGCGAGGCCTCACTGCATCCAGCAGTCAAGTAGAGGAGGGAAGATGTTGTCAGTTCTATGGTCCTAGAACCTATTCCAAGTCCATCTAATAATTTAGTGCACTGCTATGAAACCTACTTAAAATGCTAATCCAAACAATGCTGCTCTATTGTATATTTAAAGCAGAAAAAGAACCAATTTACTTAAAATTAAAGTAATGAACTAAAAAATAATAATAATAATGGAAAACAAATAATTTCCGTGCTTTCCCTGCCAAGGTCAACTTAGGACAGGACTATAAGAGATAAAGAACATTAACCAGGCCATACTTCAAGACACTTTTACTGAAAATGGTGTGATATATAAAAAGACAGAATCCAAGAGTTCCTTCTCGGCTTCTGCTATTTCACGGTGGTCATGAATTTCATGCCTAGGATAAGTATACTTATATTGAAGCATACCACTCTAATTGTATACTTACTCTAACATTTTTATAATTTTCAAATTATTCTTTTTTTGGTTCAATATATATTATATTCACTCTTTTCTTTTCAACTTCACTGCACATTGTTTGATTTTTCCAGGCTTTCATCCAGCAGCCCACCATACAGAATTCACTGAGACACTTCTAAGACAGTGGAATCAGTCAGTAATTACTCAATGTGGATAACTGACTTTGTCAAACCCTAGAAGAATGGTTAAATATAATATTTACCATTTACACACAGCTTACCACCAACCATGCATATAATGCGACCCCCGAAAATGTTCAATATTTAACTCATAATACAGTATACTATTAAAATATATTTTCCCCACACTCAGACTACTGACAGGTTGACCATCAACCCAGGAAAGCGACCACAGCTGACAGTACTACACAGCCTCGGAGAATGAGCACAGGGCAGCACCCATGCGCTTATCTGATGGAAGCCCCACTGCACCAGCTGTCTGAGCAGACTGCAACACGTGGTTACCCCTCAGGGCCTCTCTGGGTTGTGTTTTAGCAAGCAGTTTGGGCTCAGAGTGGTTAACAAAAGGTGTGCAACAGTATCAGACCTACTACAAATAAACAAGGGCAAGTATTATTCTGGGTGCTAAGATGAAAATGCTATAGCAGCTGAAACATGCCCACAAGGAAACAGTTGTGGAAACAGAGTAGAGATTGACAGAAAATTAGACTGGTGAAAGTCCTTCCACATTAAGAAAAGCATCATAAATTTTACCAAAGACTGGGGCAAATGACTAATAATTGTTTGGCAGGTGACATTTCATGACTTAGGAGTATAAAAAAAACAAAACTGGAGAGCACCAAGTAAGATGTCACAATCATTTCCCCATAGGGCCTCTGCTATAACCATTACCACTCCACCTTAGGGTTGATTATCAGCACTCTCATTTTTAGAGGCATCTCTCTTTCTTATCCCCTGAACTACTCTCCCCTGTAGAACACGTCCACTAAATTATAGAGGGAAAGAAAGAGAAGAGAGAAGAAAAATAAAATATTACCTTTTATTTTCTCAGGCACACAAGTGATTTGGATACCAATTATCAAGACATTTTACTGATTCACCTTTAAATTGATCTATTTAAAAATTTTCAACCACCTTAGAAAATAGTTTGCAGCCATCACTTTGCAATTCAGAAGTACTAGGTTATAATTTAGTTGTGGAATAAGTTAATAGTTTATGTTCAATATGTGAGGTTATTTGAACTCCTGAGTTGTAAATATCCTGTGGAACAGTGACTTCTCTCCCTTCTTTAATGGCTTTTCAGCTTAAAGCAAAGACCTTAAAAATTATATCCTAAATATTTTATTAAAACAGAAATTAGCATTGCCCAACCTAAAAGTCAGATAGTGTTATACTGACCATCATTCCGATACATAGAGTAGCCTCTGGCTGAAACAGATTCCACCACCAAGTTCACCAACCGAGGTTGTTAACTGTTATTCCTGAGATCCATATAAACCTCTGTTTCTCTGCAAATGCTGCTTGGCTGTGAATAGCATATACCTTGCATCTAAGGATTTACCTTCACCTACCTGGCACACACCAAGTGACTTTCTCAAGCTTTCAAAAGGTAGCCCCAGAGATAACAAATATTGACATATGTAAGTCACAGCAACTTCCCCCGAAATAGTCCAAATCAGCAGTGCACATTAACACACACAGGAATGCCAGGGAAATACTTGCACCTACACCACTTAGCTCAGTTAAAGCAAGGGCACATAAGAGTAACTACTGAACTTAATAGCTTTACAAGAAGGAAAATGTTTTACAGTCATATACTTGTCCCTATCAGGGGAAAGCCATCTTAAAAGGTTTGTAGCTGGTTACAAGGTGCATTAAGGGATACACTTTGGCTGGCTCTGAATAAACCCATAATCACTTCTGAACATAAAATACACATTCTATTTGTGTATTTATGACACAGATTTGGTAATATTATTTTCAAAAACAAAAGAGTACAGATTTCAAGCTATTTCACAAATCAGATGATCAAATAAAAACGGACATGAAAACACTTAGTAAATTAGTATATACGTGTTTTTTTAAAGGTGCTATTTTAAAATAATTTACATGACAAAAATCTGGCAAAGAGTAAGCAAAATAATTAACAATAAACCAAAAATAGAATAGAAAGAAATAAAAATAGAACATATGTTTCATCAAATTTGGAAATTAGGTGCATTGTATGCTTTTTAAAATGTGCATGAAGCAACTTTATACTGCACTTAAACAGTTTGAGAAATCTGATACATTTTATTTCTATAAATATACATAACTGAAGACATTTCATAAGCAGTATGGCTAAAGGCAATATTTGGGCAACATAAAAGTATCCTGTAGAAGTGTATTGCTGCCATAAATCTGTGACATAGGTTTAACAATGGAGTAAGGCATGGCAAAGCTTTGAACAAGTTATAGTGAACCCAACCTAGAAACCAGCAACCAAGTTCACTTATCAAGTGGCATGACTATAAGGAACTGTTGTTTATTTGGAGGCTGAAAATGCTGAAGAAAAGAAAACCTGTAGCTACAGATTAGTATTTTAGAAATAGTCAATCTGTACTATTTTAAGAAAAAAAATGAATGATTTATTATAGAAAATTATGATTGGCAAAATACAGAAAAAGTATTTCTCTTTTACCTTTACATATTTATTACAAGTACCAAGCAAAGTATAACAGTTGGAAGTACTGATTACAAACTACCCAAAAGTATTCATTTGGTGAAATTATTCAAGTCACAAATGCTAAGTAAATAAATGCACTTCAAAATACATGAAGTGTAAAACAAGTATGAAAATGGTGACCGTACATAATGATTCCTTTAACAAAAGCTAACCAACAAACAAGAAGCACAAGAAAAAGTTTGTCAAATTAGACAGAAAAGAATAAATCAAGTGTACTGTTAGTTGTGATTGTTAACATCATTAAAAAAACAAACAAACTAGGCAATTAGGACTCAAATTAGAAAAAACTAAACAGGTAATTAGAATTCAAAAAAATAAGAAAAATATTTATTATAAAATAAAAAAAATACTATGTGTTAATATTTATTTTTCTATCAATAACAGAAAAAAGGATTTGGAGAACAATTATGTCTTGTAGACCTAGGTGCCTCTCAGAGTATCTGCACTGAAATCTTCTTGGCATAACACATAAATGAACTTTACTGTTATGCAAAGGGAAGAAAACGTGTGAATTTTGAAGGAAAGGGAAACAATTATACCAGAATAGGTCAAACAAATTACGCATTAAAATGATCAAATTCATTTCTAGCATAAGACTAGAATAATCTGCTTCTAAAGAATTCCTTTGTACTTTAGTAAATCAGGGCAAAGGTTTTACCCTAATGAAAAGGCAAACTGGAGGTCTCTGATAAGTTGGAATTTTCATAACAAAAACAGATGCCTACCAGAAAATTAGCATCTACAGTCTCATTTGTTAAAAAAAAACTTGTCATTAAGTTCATAATTAAACTATTTTAAGAATAAAGGTGATAATGAGTAATATATATGTAATATGAATTATATGCCAAATAATTGTATTCTATAGTCATAAGTGCTACTAATAAATACACTCGATTCATGTTACAAGAGGAAGAATTGAGACACTTAATTTCACATTTCAGAATTCCTGAGTCTTATCAGAGAAAAACAAGTACCCCCCCAAAACAAAATAAAACTGCTTATAGTAGGGCAAATAATACAAATTTGGGCATTAAGTTAATATTATATTTATAGCTTTAAAGCTGAAGACTATGGGAACAAATATATATGTACTTCAATGAACTTATTAACACGATTTTAAAGCTTGGTTTTTTTTAAAAAGGCGTTTTGCTCAAACAAGGCCACCTGAGTGACATCTTCAATGATGGTAAGCCCACCATTTTCAAAGAAATAACATTATTTCAAAGCCTAATTATTAATATAAAAAAGGAAAAAAGGTTAATAAAATGTTTTAGTAAGATTGCAATGGGACAGCCCTTTGAAGAAGGATCTAAGGGAGGATAAAGCCAATGTAATCAAATTAGAACAAGTTCTAATTTTGAGCCATCATCCACTAAATAATTTCCCTTTTGCTTTGCAAATTACACAGTGAAAATGAAAAGGCATCTTAAGAGCACTTCAGTCCCACAATGTAGGATTTAAGCTTTGTGAATAGGTGTAAATGGCCCTGCAACAATATGATGCTTGCACAAATACATTCAACCGCAAGTTAATGTCTGTTTTCTAACTAGCATGGAAATGGAAATGGGAAGCAAAGTGGTCCCACTTAAAACAGTAAGACAGAAAAAAACAAAAAAAGTTTATCCTTTCTGGAAAGACTATCAAAGCAAAGAACATCCAATACTATTATACATTTAAAACTGCAAGTTTTACTTTATAAGTAGGAAAGATGCATACAATTATTCATGGGCTTTATAAATAAAGACACTAAGCAGAAAATATATTTGGGTTATTTCTTTGTTCATAAGTATCCAGAAATAAAACAATTAAAAAACACTAAAGTGCAGAACTATAGGCCAATACAGGCATGATAAAGAGGTACAGCCAAAATTGCATCTACATTTACACTTACATATCCAGAAAATGATTTTTGTTTTCAAAAAAATTGTGCAATTTAAAAATGAGTCAGTTTTGTTTGTGCCGTAATACAATTAGAACTTGTCTCTGCTCACTAGTGAAGTGACTGCTAGACCTTGGACAGCACACTAGGCTCTTGACAATCATACATCTTGTTAGAATCATACAATATTGATTCCACCTCCAGAAAATGTTAGGGTCCTCTTGCTGTAGAATGAAGAGCCACTGGTATTTGGTTGATTGCCTTTAACCAGAGAGGTTTTCAGTTCCATTTCACAAGCTACAATAGCTGCATTCAATTCCACTTGAGCTCGATGAACTACATAAAACATGAGGCCTATACTTATAATAATCTGTGAATAGAAATAAAATATTACAGTTATCAATATTTTATACAGGAAAAAAGAGAGAAATAAATCCAGTAAATATTTGGCTTAGAAATGCTTCAAAGAGGTACTTCTCAAATATGGAAGGTAAGAGCTTATACTTTTTAAAATAGTTTACACACTATTTCTCCTAAGTGTAGAGGGCCAAAGTCTATAGGTAACCACTACATGGTATCAGGTAAACACAGCAAACATACATCCCTTTTGGTCCATATAAATGAAGTTTGCTTAATACAAGTCAAACCTGTCTCTTTGTACCATTAAACCTTCCTCTGAGGAATTAAAAAATGTCTACAATAGAGGTAACAGCTGACTCAACTTTATTAGTATAATGAATGCAGCAGTGTATGTCCGTAAGACTATAAATGTCCATAGGTATTTCTAAGCCCATTTAGGGAGAAGCATTACTATTTGCAAGGAACTTTCTGGTGCAGACAAAATTAAAATGAAATACCAATAAACTTAAAAAGAAACTAAGAGATCGTAAACAAAAAAATTGTCTTTAAGGAAAAAGAAAAACAAAGGAACACGTGATAATGATTTTTTAAAAAGTGCTAGTGAAAGAGACACCAAAAAAGGCATCAAACTAAAAGATTGCTAGTCTTGGTTTAGCCATTCACTAGTGATGTGATTTCAGGGAAGTTCCTTAAAGCATTTTGGACTTCAGTTTCTCATTGTCCAGTAGAAAGCTATACTTACCTTCTGTACTTCAACATTCTACATACAATTCATCAGAATGTCTAAACAGTCCACATCTTCTAAGTGATTTTTATTCCAAAGTTCATTTGTAAATGTTTGCTAGGGTTTGCAGCAAATATAGCAGGCGCTGTTTAATGTCCTAGCAAATTTACAAAGACTTCTCTAACCAAAGGTGACCCTATACTATAATACTGTTTCAATTAAACCTACCACAATTATAACATAAGCTTTATGGGAAAAATATTCTAAATCCAAGTGTTGAGGGTGGCGGGGGCAGAAGGCAGTAGAAGCAGAGCATGCTGAGAGAGTGAGTAGAAGAGAGGAAGAACTCTGAATCTGTGCCAGGGGCATACTATTAAGTGAGTACCCATCACTCAATAAAATTCTAAGTAAATTAGGTATTTTAAAGGTAGGTCTTTAAATCTTGTAATTGTTCTCTAATATGCTAGTTCTCTTAAAAGAAACAAAGTAAACTTACTGAAACATCTAAGTTTAATACTTATCAGTAAATGGTAACACCATGTAAAAAGATTTGAGACAATGTTAGAGAATTAATGGGGGGGTGAGAATAAGAAGCTAAGTTTTGTTTACAATATGCTGAATTTGAGGTGCCTATTGGACATCAAAAGCAACTCATGGAAATCAGAAAGTGAGTTTGAAGCTATAGAAAGAAGGCTGAGCATAAAGACATATACTGGGGGGTGGGGGTGGGGGGTGATCTTTACACAGTAAACATAGTAACAGTCACCACAGTAATTAATTTGCACACAAACAAAAAAGTTGACAGAGTGAGATTAGAAAGCCTAAGGTTAGCATCTTTAGAAACACAGATATAGGGCATGAAAGGAAGAAGACAATCATAAGAAGCAAGTAGGAAAAAAAAAGATAATGGTATCAAAGAAACTAAGAGAAACATGTTTTAATAATAAAGGTGTAATCAACAGAGTCTTAAGCAAGATGAGAACTGGAAAGTGCAAGTATTTAGACAAGGTTAGTGATGGCCTCAGAAACAGCAATTTGAGGGAAGCAAGTGGCAGGGCCAAAAAAAGTAAGCTCAGACCCAGCAAAAAACTTTCTCGGGCTCCCAGCAAGGGTAAAATGGCCATATTGTCACATTAAATTTTCCCAGAGGCCCTTCTGGATCCCAGGGCCTGATAATCTGCACTGACTCTCCTCCAACATATCCCTCTTCCTTTTCTTTAGCCAGTGAAGTGTTAAAGAAAAAAGGATTAACAAAAATAAGAAGAGGAAGGATACACAATTGTTTTAAAAGTTTCCCTACTGAAATAAAAGGAAAGAATAAATCACAGGCAGAGGGCGAGCCTTATATGGAAAGGTGTCTCCTCCACTGTTAACTGGAAAGGATATGAGTAAAGGCAGGAACACAAAAAGGTTAATAGATTTCTTAAGTGAAAATTTAGGGAGTTTCCATTTGAAGTAGTCTGATTTTTCTGTTCCGCCAGAAGAGAGATCATGCGTTGAAAATGAAGAGGGAAGTAGAGGATGAAGTCAAAATTGTCAGGAGAGTGAAGATAGTTCAAATAGTTAACTATGTCAAGCACAGAGCAGGTGAGTGAGAAAACAAAGGGAAGAGTTAAAATATAGGGTAGTGTTGAGAAACCAGGTGAAGGTCTGCAACCATGAGCTAAGTATTATTCATTTGTTTGGTTTTAACACTTTCCCAAGGGAACAGGTACAAAGCAGATCAAACTTGGACCTACCCAGGACTGAGGTTTTAGCTGGTAGGTACATGGAAGAATACAGGACATGGAAAACAGTAACTAAATAGACCTTGGAATCTAAGTCGGATTTCTGTACAGGTTGAGTAGCTCTATTTTGAATATCTGAAATGCTCCAAAATGCAAAACTTCTTGAGCATTGGCATGATGTTCAAAGGAAGTGCTTATTGAAACATTTTGGGATTTCAAATTAGGGAGGCTCAATCCATAAGTATAATGCAAATATTCCAAAATCTAAAAAAAAAATCCTAAATCTGAAACACTTCTGGTTCCAAGCATTACAGATAAGAGATACTCAATGTGTACAAGAAATAGTTGTGGCTTTCTCTGAACACTTATTTTATTGTTTTAATTTTACTGACACTGTGGATTCTCTTTAGGTTGGTGGCTATAAAACTCAGAGGCAAATGTGGGACGTATTTCCAGCAAACAGGAAGAACCTCAAGAATATACTTACTCTACTACTTTATCCTAAGCTTTATATTTTTTTCAATGCTAATTTTTCCTTTAAGATGACTTCTTCCCCCCCTTTTTACTCTTCTGTATCTATTTTATAAACAGCATTAAATCCTTCCTGAAACAAATTAAGCTATAATTAACATCAATAAATCGAACTAAAGCATTCATAAGCCTTCATTTTTTTTTCTAAATGTCTAGCCAAAGAAATATAAGCCTTTTCTCCCCTGTCTTGAATCCTACACTTAAATATGCCAGCTCAAACAGAGGTTAAGAAATCACTAGACAAAAGAAGATGCTATAGTTTAGGAAGCACTATAAAACTCCATTGATTATAGTTGTTAGTTTTCATTTTCACTGTTGTTATGATACCACATTACAGTTTCACTTTTGGTAGCATTATTCTCAAGTTTAGAGGCACTATATTGTGTAAAAATACTATGATAAAGCCAGAATTAATTTTCTGTGTGCTTATTTACAAGGTTAGTAAATAAAGTAAGCCTACAGATTTGGAGTACTGGTTAAATAAAGTTTGTGAACAAAAGAGATTGCTTTAAAAGTTGTAATATATTTGACATTCAGGGAGTCAGTTTTTATTTTTTTTTTACTAATTTTTATCTCAGAGCTATACTTTCTTTAGATAACGTGAATCTAGGGTAAGAGATTTTTACTAAGATGCATAAAATATAAAGTTTCAAGCTGTGAAAATCCTCTGCAAGCTATTAATAATGAGAAATTCAAAGTACTTAAATGTAATGTCAAAGGAAAAAAGAAATTTAAAAAATGTAAAATATGCTTAAATTTATACTAAAATATCTGAGAATACAGTGTACATCAGAATTTTTTATTACCTTGTGATTACAAATTTAACTACATATACTATACGGTATATATAATGCATAGAAAGTTTAACATTATGTGATTAGCATGCCATATTAGTACAAATAAACCAACAATAATAAAATCTCTTATCCTAGATTCACGTTATCTAAAGAAAGTATAGCTCTGGGTTAAAAATTAGTAAAGAAAAGTAAAAACTGACTTCTTGAATGTCAAATATATTACAACTTCTAAAGCAATCCCTTTTATTCACAAACTTTATTTAACCATTACTCCAAATTTGTAGGCTTACTTTATTTACTAACCTTGTAAATAAGCACACACAGAAAATTAATTCTGGCTTTATCATAGTATTTTTACTATAATAAAGTGCCTCTAAACTTGAGACTCATGCTACCAAAATTAAATCTGTGATATGGTATCATAACAACAGTAAAAATGAAAACTAACAAGTTAATAAAGGATAAGTCTGTAGCATTATCTCATTAGCATCACCTGCTAAGGAGACTAAACTACTGTCCTTTGGTATTCACAGAGGATTGGTTCCAGGACCCTCAGATACCAAAATCTGCAGATACTCAACTTCCTAATATAAAATGATATAGTATTTTGCATATAATCTTCAAACATCCTTCTGTATACTTTGAATCATCTCTAGATTACAAATAATATCTTAAATAAATTCTATGTAAACAGTTGTTATGTTGTTTTATTTTCATTATTTTTATTGCTATATTGCTATTTTCTAAATATATTTCAATACATGGTTGAACCTGTAAATTTGGACCCCCTAGATACAGAGGGATGAACTGTATTTTATTGGTTATGAGCATAGTCTCCAGACTAAATCCTGGCTCTACCCCCTACAGTTGTGGCCGTAAACAAGTTACTAATCTGGCATCCTGGTAAACCAACTCTTGGTTATCAGAAGTAGGAGGCTTGATTTATAGCATTTGCACCTTCCCATGTGTAAATATCTCCATCATGGCCAATTTCAAGCTACTAAGGTGATGGCACTGAATGCTGAGTTGGGAAGAGATATACAGTGGCTCAAGATAATAAAAGTCTGTATATCATAAGACTTTGTAGGAACTAAATGAGTTTAAATATGTGGCATATAAAGCACAGAATAAAAGTCAGCTATCATCATCATCTTACTAACCCATCAAAAATTATGATATTTTTTATTTTGATAAACTCAGGAATGAAATGTTATCACTAATGAATTTTTAACTCTTTCTGTATGCAACTTAAAGACCCTGAATAAATGTGCCTACATGACAATATTTTCCTCTTTTATCAACCTTTTATATGGAATTTTATGTGCCCCAAACTATATTTCAATTTGCACAATAATAATTCATTACACAAATCTTATTTGGATTCGTGATAGAAAACTTCAGACATTTTTTATGAGGCAATACAGTTTTTTTTTCTGTTACCCAGGCTGTAGTGCAGTGGCATGCTGCTCATGGCCACCGTAGCCTCGACCTGCTGGGCTCAGGTGGTCCTTCCACCTCAGCCTTCCAAGTAGCTGGAACTACAAGCACACACTACCACGTCTGGCTATTTTTTTTTAATTTGTTGTAGAGACGAGGTCTCACCAAGTTGCCCAGGCTGGTGTCAGACCCCTGGGCTCAAGCAATCCTCTCACTTCAGCCTCCCAAGGTGCTGGGATTACAGGGGCAATACATTTTAAAACAAAATTTTTGTTCTACATAGAATTATACAAGAAATTTACCTTGTCAGTATAACTAATATCTAAAAAATATAAACAGCAGAGTTTTAATAATTTGAAGATAAAGTAATTAGATGAAAATTCAACTCCACCCAATCTCACTAAAATTATCTTCAGAAATATTTCACACAAAGTCACAATTCAGTATTTGATTTGTGATGACTTTGAAAATAATCACTGCAAAAGTATCCCTATTTTGCCATTCCTTTCTTTGCTTCCTTAGGGTAATTTTTCATAAATATCAATTCAGTTCTGTATGCTTCTATATATCCATACAAGTAAAAACATTTAATGTTGTCAAAATATGTAGTACTGAAAGAACAAGAAAAGAAAAAAAATCGAAAAAGGAAAAACCTTCAAATTATTTTCAGTGTACTCTGTTACATCAGCAATGCAATACCAAAAAAAAAGGAGAGAGAGAAATCAACCCTTGGCCTTCAACTCACCTGTAAACAAAAAACAAAATATCCACTAACACTCTGTTCTGCAATGACATCTTCCATTGTCCGCAGGGTGGTACCCAAGTAAGAATTCAGAAGCTGGGTAGGAAGCAGTCCAACTGAAGATGCCATCAGATAGTTGGGTAATGAGAGGTCAGTTATCTAGAAGAGTAGATTAAAGGGGGTGATTCATTACTAAGTAAAACTTCAATTCAACATGAAAATGTGTGTATAAGTCTTTCCTGGTGGTTTTTTCTTGGGAGCACAGGGAACTGAAATACTTTATACAGTGTTCTGACTTTTAAAAATGATTATAAATGGAATACATGCAGAATGTGAAAGATTAAAATGAAATAAAAGTTTAAAGGAATTTTTAACATTTTATTATTCTACCATTGAAAAATAATGTTTATGACTATCTATTTTTTCTTACATGTAAATAAGATCCACACAGATCACTTTTTGAAAACCGTTTTGTAAGTCTTCCTCATGGCCTTAAATATTTTTCATAAACATTCTTAAATGGAAGTGTGGTCACCGGGCTTTGAAGCCAGATAATCAATCCTAGAACGGCACTCCAGTTCTGAGAACTCAATGAGCTACTCTGGTCTCTGAATATCAGTTTTTCTCATCTGTAAAATGAAAATAACTGCCACCTCACATGATTGTTGTCAGGATCAAAGATATTTCTGAAGTAACTAGGAAATGCCTAAGCACATGACTGACTCTCAAAAAAAGTAAAAGGTATCATTACTATACAATTACTGTATACTACTACTGTGTGGATTTCACAACTCCTGCTGCAGAATGTTTACACTGCTTCATTATTTCAGTATATGTAATTATGCATTTATTTTTTGCCATTATAAAATAGCACCCTAAAACTATGATGGCAACCTTTGTCTATTAACCTGTGTGGTAGCAGCATCAAATATATTCGCAATGACCTGACCTCCTGGTATATCATGCCCTTGTGTGATCCTTTCCCCTCGAGTGTGAGCTGGACCTAGTACTTACTTCTAGCAGACAACTGCAAAAGGGAGGAGATATCACTTCCAAGTTTAGGTTACAAGAAGAGGACTTCCATCCATTCCTCAAGCAGGTAAGCTGCCATGCTGTAAGCAGCTCTACAGAGAGACCCATGTGGCAATGAACCACTAGCAAAGACCTGAGGCCTGCCAACGGCCAATGAGCCTGGAACACGATCACCCCCTAGTCAACCCCTGAGATGACTCTAGCCCTGGTCAACACTTTGATGCAGCATTGTGAGGGAGCCTGAGAAAGAGATACCCAGCTAGTTGTACAGGGATTTCTGATGCACAGAAACTGTGAGACAATAAATGTTTATTGTTTTAGGCTACTAAGTTTTAAAGTGATCTGTTTATACATCAACAAATGATTAATAGTCATCTCAATTATTTTAGGATAGATCACTAGGAGTAGAATTACTTGCTCAAATAGTAAAAAACAACAAACAAAACCTTTTATTTTCCCAAAACATTCACACTGATTTAACATATGTGTCAGCAAATAATACATGAATATGTCCATTTTGTCATACACTTAACAATTTTAAGTATGAAATTTCAATCTTTCTTATTTTGATAGTTAAAATGATGTTCCATCATTATTAAATATGTACTATTTTAGTTTATATTGACACTAGTTGTCTATATACATTTTTCTATTGGCATTTTTTTACTTATAGCATTTGCCCTTTTATGGGAAGGTTAATTGTTTTTCTTATTTATTCATAAGAGCTATTTATATAGTGAGGGCAACCTTTTGTCTATTATATGTGGCATATATTTTCCCCTAAAGTTATCCTTATCTTTTTGTTTTACGTTTAGACATACATGTGCTTCTCAATTTGTATACAATCAAATATTATCAATCTTTTCCTGTTATTTTTTCCATGCTTTTAGCTTTAGAAAGTCTTTTTAGAACCCAATGTTAGTTTTTATCTATTTTTTTTCTGATTGTTTTCCTTTTTAACATTCACCACACATGCCTTCTGAAATCTATTCAAATTAAAGGTGAGGATATAGCCTGATTCCTCCCCTTTCCCAATAGCCAATTTTCCTAGCATTATAGATTAAGTGATCAATAACTTTTCCATCGACTTGTAAATAAAGTTACTGTATATAAAAGAGTTTATTTGGACCTCTAAAACTGTCCATTGCTATCTCAAATATGTGATAAAACCAAAACTGCTATCTCAAATCTTATACTGGAACCAAATGCTATTAAAGACCATCAGTTTATATATCTGACAAGGAATCTCGCATCCCCTTCAAATTCCTTAATTACTGCTCTTTTTAAAATTGCCATGACTGTCCTAATGTATTTATTCTTACAGATCATCCTGTCACTAAAAAAACAAACAAACAAAAAAACTCAGTAAATTTTATATTTGGATTAAGGTAAATTTACAAATCAATCTGGACAGAGCTGAAACCTCTACAATATTCAGTATTGTTATCCTGAAATGTTTCTATATTGACAGTACTCTAAATATTCCTTTATACATCTTACTAAAGTTTGGTAGTTTTATTTATATATCTTGTGCATTTCTTATTAGTTTATTTCTAAGCATTTCATATTATTATTATTGTCACTGCTATTAATTTTAAAAATAATTTTTCCACATCCCCATATGAGTATTACTGATATGTAAGAAAGCTATTGGCCACTTTATTAAACATTTCCACTTATTTTAAGATCTGGTATTTTAATCAGTTATAGGCAAATCTAAAACTATAATTGAATCTAATAATCATGTAAATCATATTTCTAATAAAGCTACAGTCATCTCTTTTCATAGATAATGAACTAGAGACATATCATTGCCTGTTTGGAAAGAATATTGCAGCAACTGACTGTTAACAATTCACCTTATCGATCACAGATTCAATAATCGCTCATGCAAGATGCTCTGGTAAGTGCTTAGAAGAGACAGAAAGTACGACACAATGCCTATACTGACATAGTGGTTTTCCCACCGGCAAGTACACACAAACTAATGTAGGAACAGGCAGAGAGGGAATCCTTGAGAAGGACTATGTGCAGAACAATAAAGAGTAAAGGTTAAAATTAGTTGTAGGAGTGGGGGCCAAAGGGCATCTTTGTGGGAAAAGAGGCATTAAAGATGGGCACCAGAAGCTAAACATGGGTTTGGCAGGCAAAGATAGATGGGATGAGGAAGGCAGGTGTTCTAGGAAGAGAATGAACAAGGACAACACGGCAGGGAAAGTACAGGATGTATTCATAAAGTTGGCAGTACAGTTAGGACTGCTTATAGGGCACATGCAAAGTAATAACGTAAAATAGACAGGATAAGTAGATAGGGTGATACTTGTCAGAGGCTTTGGATAAAAGAGGAACAAGCCTATAGTTAGAGAAAAAGTACTGGGGAGTCTAGTCAAAGAACAATGTGAATGGAGCTAGGCAGGAGGAAAGTTCTTGCGTTGGTTTAGAGCATTTGGAGGAGCAGAGAGCTTTCTTTAGCTCTCTGCTCCTCCAAATGCTCTAAATATATAAAATGAGTAGGTATAACAAAAATTAATCATAAAAACTATTACACCTCAGTTGACAACTAAACATTACATATTATGAAAGTTATCTTTAAATTAAATATTTAAGTTCTAAAATGTCAGAATGCAGAGCTTCAATCTATACATAAGCCTTCAAATATAATAAAAGTTTATCAAAATAAAATACATGATTGACATTCACAGATGGCATCAATAGTATCCAAATGGTTAATTCAAGAACAGATATCATAAATATGAAATAACTGTGCCACTCAGCTGTTTACAAAACCACTGTCCAATGCAAAAATCAAAGTTTACCTTTCATGACCCAAACTTATCCTTGTGAAAAAGCAAGCTTTACTATTTTTACATATTTCCTTTCTGAAAAGCTATATATCTAAAGAAAGCACAAAAAAAATTAATTTTAGTTTATCACTATAAATAGCTTTGCTGGAGTTTTCAATTATTTAACCAATGGAGCAATACAAAAGCATATACACAGTTTAAAAACAATTTTAAACTATTAATAACTTTATTAAAGATAAGTAGGTTCCAAATTCTACTCAGAATCTCCACATAACTCCAGTCTTTGACAAACATAATTTAGAAAACCTGACCCACAAAGAGACTCATCTAACCGTCTCTCCCCAGTAAGTCCTCACATACCAAAGTTTTAAAAAATCCGTCTCTGGCCAGATACAGTGGCTCAAATCTGTAATCCCAGGACTTTGGGAGGCCAAGGCTAGAGGATTGCCTGAGTCCACAGGTTTGAGACCAGCCTGGGCAACATGGTGGGACCTCGTCTCTACAATAAATCAAAAAAATAAGCTAGATGTGGTAGCGTGCACCTGTAGTTCTGGCTACTTGGAAGGGTGAGGTGGAAGGATCTCCGGAACCCATCAGGTCAATGCTGGGGTGGCCATGAACGTCACTCCAGCCTGGGTGACAGAGTAAGCCTCTAGCTTAAAAAAAAAAAAAAAAAAATCTGTCTCCTTGTTCTACTTTCCAGAAAGACATTAGACATGAGCCTAGAGCAAACCCATTTGGATTACTGCGTATAGTACCCTGAAATCTTGGCTTAGGAGTTGTCCTTCAAGTCAGAGAACCCCTAGAAATCTCAACCTAGGATATCAGTGTTATCTTGTTGGTTAGTTTCTATGGTCAGATATACCAGTGAGAGTTTCAAGGATGATGAATGACACCTGACTGCCATTCTCTCATGCTCTTAAAACACTATAAGCAATATACAACTATGTATACTCTTCTTTCCAGAGATGTGATACACTTATCTGGGTCATTAAGGGTTAATGTAAAACATCACTTCACCACTATACCAAATAGATCTTAAAAACAAAGAAGTGCTCATTAGCAAGAAAAAAGAAAGAAAAAACCTTAATTCTGAAGAGGAATGTTCAAATGCTTCTGAACATGGCATTTTTGGAGCTAACAATAAGAGAATCCCTGTCTTTAGAAATCTATCACTGGGATGCTAACTGAAGCTAGGGCTGCTGTCTTCCCAGGCAACCTGCCCCAGTTCCTCTACTTCCTAGGTTTACAGCTGTTTACACTGTAAACAGCTTTATGCTTTAATTCAACCCACCAAGAAACTTTATCTTTTTTACATAGACTATCTTGACATGGATGTAATGAAGAATAAATATAAAGGTGATCTGTGTTCTGAAGATTTCAAATTTTATCTGTAGCTCTGTGAATCTAATATTAGTTTTGGCAGATTATATCTTCTTGTATAGACGTGTTTCTTGGTTTACATATTTGGGATGCTGTTTATTGACAAAGTTAGTATTAAGATATTACATAAATTTCAATTAAAATATATTTAGTGATACTAGGTAGAAAAAAGTCATGAATCCCTACAACCATTAGGAAAGGAATAGTCAAGAGAAATTAAAACACTAATTTAAGGCCAGGAGCACTGGCTCACGCCTGTAAACCCCAGCACTTTAGGAGGTGGAAAGGAGAGGATTACCTAAACCCAGGGGTTTGAGATCAGTCTGGGAAACTTGGTTAGACCTAGTCTCTACAATAAATTTAAAAATTAGCTGGGTGTAGTAGTGCACACCTGTAGTTCCAGCTACTTGGAAGGCTGAGGCAGAAAGATAGCCCAGCCCAGCAGGTCAAGGCTATGGTGGCCATAAATGTGCCACTGCACTCCAACCTGGGCTAAAGAGTGAGACTCTGACTCAAAAAGAATTAAAAAAAAAAAGTCTGATCTTTTCACCTAATTATCAATTTTGTTGTACACATCCCCAAAATGCTTCCTATCAATGTTTCAGAAAAATGAGGAAGAGGGAAAAAAGCTCAGAAAGGGCAACTAGTTTTTACTCTCAGAAATACGAAATTGTAAAATACGAAATGGTTTAAGGAAAAACATTAACTGTCCATTCCCTTCTTTCCCCTCCCCTTCCTCCCCAGCATACCTCTTCACCTTTTTTCTGTGTTCCCAATTTCAACTTTCCTGGCTGGAAACCTCACAAGTCAGTCACACAGCTAATCCCTCACTCTCCACAACCAAATGATCTACTGTGTCTTGTTGATTTCACATTCTCATTATCTAAGGAATCCATCCACCATCTAAGCCTATTCCTATTCAGTTTTCTCTCCAGTCCTGACACCCAGATTATCCCCACTCACAACCTATGCTAAATCCTGCAGAAATCTTTGTAAAATGCAAAACTAATCCTGCTTAACTCTCCCCTACTGCCAACAGAAGGGTTGGGTTCTTCAATGTGCTTTAAGATCTGGCCTCTTACTTCATGTGCCATGCCACACTATGTTCCAGTGACATAAAAATGCTCAGTTTCTCGAATACTTCTTGCTCCCCTCTCCCTCCAGGTCTTTCTACATTGTTCCTTCTGGCAAGTACATTCACACCCCTTCCTCCCACTCTTTTACTTCAGCAAATCCTAAACTGTCTTTCACTACTCAGTGATCAGTTACTTTAAGAAACCTTCCCTGATGCCCCAAGTCTTTGTAAGAAGTGCTTTCAAGTGCTCTGACATAGCACTATACCTCCCTATCTTGTTCACACTGCACCATCTGTTTGCCCCTCACCTCCTCCCCAGACTATAAATTCTATAAAGGAAGGGACAATTTCTACTATGTATTAGGTGTTAAATATATGTTGATTGGAGGTTGAATGTATCAATATCAAATTGTTTTGTTTAGTGGAAATTCACATTAGTTTATAAACTGATTGGGATACAAAGTCCATTTATATTGTCTTTTCAGAGCACCCTCCGCCCCCACCAAACACACAGGAAAAAAAAAGTTACAAATGAAAATTAACTCATTATCAGCAAAATTTACACCATGATTTACTTAGAATGCTACTTCTCCATTGGACTGCCAGTGCCCTGAAGGACTTTGCTTTATTCACTGCTACATCTATAACAGCAGCAGACACATAGTAGGCACCTGCCAGTTATCTGTTGAATGAATACTAAAACTATTTCCAATAACATCTGAGGTGAACCTAATGCCAAGGCTAAGACCATCTGGTTAGGGTCTCTCAGCAACCCTGAGAGTACTGGGGAAAAGTCTTGCTCCTGGAAAAAGAACAAGGCAGCAACAGCTCTGAGAGACCCCATTCTAACAGTTGGAGAGGTCTTCAGGGAAAGGAGGCTTCTACCAACAGAAATGGTTTGGTCGATATGTCTGTCTACAACACAGAAGCCAACTTCATATATTCAAATTTTTTCATGAAACGCTTTTAATGGTTTTCTAATATTTTGGGGTCACTGATCCATTTGAAAATCCAGTTAACACCACACACACACACACACACACACACACACACACACACAGAAAAAAAATACATCTTTTTGCATATTAGTTCTGGAACACAAGTAGAAAAGCTCTTTGTATTGTCTGACATACTATAAGTTTACTACTTTTACTAGACAAAAATTGATCAAATGCCTTCTATACATAAGCCTCACTCCAAGCAGGAATAAAAAAGATACAAAGATAGGAAACTATAGGTGACTGTGTGATCATTAAAAATCATATTGTTGTACACATAATGATAAGATGTTCATTATATCAAGTAAAAGGTCAGAAAAATTATTCATTACATTAACTCACAATGTTATGTGAGATAAATAAGTATCAGTAAAATGCAAAAACTAGAAAAATAAGCACTAAAATGTTAATGATTTCTTTCTTCTTTGTGGTTGGTATTATTTTCAATATTTTTTAATGAACACATTTTGTAGACAGAAAAAACAAATATTGCTAAATTAAGTTTTAACGACCTTTATGCTTTTAAAGAATTTTTTTAATTTAAAAGGGTTAATAAGACATACTGTATATATGTTAGTATGAAAATGGGCTAGAGATACAGGTTTGTGAATTGTAAGCCTATCCATGGCACATAAAAACTGCAGAAGCTGATAAGATATACAGGCACAAAGAGGAGAAAACAGTTTTAAGGAAATAAAGGTCAACTGTATTCAGTGGTATTGTGAAGTCTAAGTATGTGAGCTGAGATAGCATTACACAACTTGGTCATCCTATCTGACCCTTCAGAGCTAGACTTCAAGCTCCTTCAAAAACACAGACTGTGTCTCTTTCTGTTCCACCTAAACTGTACCAATGGCAACAAATCAGTATACTTTAACAGTAAGAAAAAATAGTCATTAGACACACTGACAAGTCTGATGACCCATCATATTTTCATCTGAATCTATAGCCATATCTATAGCACAGAGTAAGAATTTAAGTGAGAAAAATATATTTATAAAACATACTATCACTGAACTTGAAAAATCATACTTAGTGATCTATTACAGAAACAAAGAACTCAATACCACATGTTCTCACTCGTAAGTGGGTCCTGAACAAAGAGGAATCAGCAGTGGGACGCTGCCAGGGAAAGGCGGGGGAGGCACATAACATCACTAAGGGTACCTGATCCTAAAGCAGGGGAGGTAAGGATCAGTGGGGGGCTCAAACTTCATCTCTATATAGACCACTTATGTACCTAAACCTGACTCATACCCCACATCTTTAAAATAAAATACAGGGGAAAGAAAAGGTAATGTTATGCTGTTGTTCAGAACATTTGCTCTTTTAAAGGCAAACTGTGAGTCCCTGTTTAACCCCTCTCATTTTGCAAATAAAAATACTGGAGGCCAGAACCATTAAATGACTTCACCGTGGCCACAAAGGAACTAAGACAGAACTAGCAGTCTCCAAATAATCCACAGGCTAATAAACAAAAAAACCAATCTTTTCATTTGTTACTTCAAAATTACTGTGGGCTCATACAAATGACCAAAGTAATTAATAGTTTGGCAACATATAATTCTTTAAAGTGGCTCCACTGATAAATGACCCAGGATGACAGGGAAGGCCTTGCACTTTAAAATTTACTCACCTTGCTTTTATTTGCATTTTACTCATAGTACCCATATATTGCTTTTGTTTAAAAAAAAATTGTTAGGCCAGACTCGGTGGCTCAACCTGTAATCACAGCACTTTGCAAGGCCGAGGTGAGTGGATTGCCTGAGCCCATGGGTTCAAGACCCACCCCAGCAACTTGGAGAGACCTCATCTCTACAATAAATAAAAAAAAAATTAGCCAGGCATGGTAGCACGTACCTGTAGTTCCGGCTACTTGGAAGGCTGAGGCAGAAGGATTGCCGGAGCCCTGCATGCCACTGCACTCCAATATGGGTGACAGAGTGAGACTCCAACTCAAAAAAAAAAAAAATTGTTAAATAAAAAGACAAGATATATATGAGGACTTAAGTGCCTCTTCCTACAGTTGCAGGGGCTTAGGCTTGGTGGCTATTTTGTTGCAGTGGCTAAAGAAGTAGGCAAACTTTTTCCATAAACGATCAGGTAGTAAATATTTTAGGTTTTACAGGCGGTAAGGCCTGTGGTAACTACTGAACTTTGCTGTTTTGGCTTAAAAGGAAACACAGGAATGAGTACAACTGTATTCCAATAACGCTATTACAGATGCTGAAATTTGAATTTCATAACAATTCTCCTGGGCTTGAAATACTATTCTTCTTTGATATTTTTTTCATCCATTTAGAAATGGAAAAACCATTCTTAGTTTGTGTGCCATAAAAGTGGGGCTATAGCTTGCTGATCACTGCTCTAACAACCCAGACGGTATCTAAGAGAGCTGTGTAGAACTCTGCACAGTCCTCTGTAATATTTGACATACAAGGTGCCCAGGACAAATATTCCACAACTGGAATCAAGAAGTGTCTGGGAAACTCAGCTCTTCTTGGACTCAAACTAGTACCCTGGGTAAGTTAACAACTCTAACCATTTTGCTGTCAGACAAGCCGTTTCATCATTTTGAACCCCAACTGCCTCGGCTACAAGATGAGGATCAGGGTTGACATGAGCAGTAAATAAGTTATATGTGCATGATTAAAATGTGCCTAGCACTTAGTAAGCACAATATAGATATTTGTTCGATTTTCCTTAAGTCTCTGATCTTCAATGTCCTGATTTTGGAATGCAGAGAATGGAAAGAAAGAAACAATAATAAATAATGAGCAAACTACATATGTTACCCCACCATTTCAGTAAGTATTATTAAACATATTTTATAACAGAAAACATAGCTCAAACTATAACTACACCTCAAGATGACATTGTAAATGTTAGAACCAACCTGATTTCAAGTTTGTGATATTTGTCTTCTATATAACTTCGCCTCTTAGGCACTGATACCTAGTCAAAAAAAGACTGTTGTGATGACTTAAGCTGCAGTCCCCAACCTTTTTGGTGTCAAGGACCGGTTTCACAGAAGAAAATTTTTCCACGGACCGGGGAGCGGGGGCGGGGGGGGCGGGGGGGGATGTGCAGTAAAACCTCACTGCTAATGTTAATCTGTATTTGCAGCTGCTCCCCAGTGCTAGTATCACTGCCTCAGCTCCACCTCAGATTATCAAGCACGAGATTCTCAGAAGGAGCATGCAACCTAGATCCTTCATATGCACAGTTTACAATAGAGTTCCGAATCCTATAAGAATCTAAGGCTGTGGCTATGACAGGAAGCTGACCTCAGGCAGTAATGCAAGTGATGGGGAGTGGCTGTAAATACAGATGAAGCTTTGCTTGTTCACCCACAGCTCACCTCCTGCTGTGCAGCCTGATTCCTAACCCTGGAGTTGGGAACCCTTGGACTAAGGGATATCATGTATGTAAATTTGCTCTCCTAATTATAAAATGGAACATAACATGTGAATAAGAGGAGTTTTCATGCTATACTTTGTTTTCACTTTAGGTTTCAAGTTTAAGGATACCTAAAAACAACACTTCCTATATGGATTTCTTTGAGAAGCTTACCAGACTTTGTTTAAATTTTTCTTTGGCCAAAGTGAAAAGAGACCAAGAATAGTTTTTTGGACCTCCTATAAACCAACCTAACATGAGAACCCTAACATGAGACCTCCTGTAGAACAACCTAACGTGAGAACGCTTTTGGAAGCTGCAAGCATTATTTAGTATGAATACTGTTACCCATAACAACCAATTATTATGTAATATTTTGAAAAAAAAGGTAACATTGTATAAGAAGTAACTTTAGGCTGTAGGCCTCTAAGGGGGCATCTAAAACAAACCTTACAAGAACATTTTAATGTTTACTAAATACGAAAATGTTATTCTTGTGAATAACATTCAATTTTTAATTTAATCAACAAGTTTCTTCTAAGTGGCTTTACTATCTCCTTCTACACCTGTACCAACAGTCCTTTTATTTTTTTTAATCAGCCCAGGGATTCCTTTCTCCAGCAATTGATGAGAAGGAAAATTTGAAGTTTCAAGGCTACAAACAGGATTTCATTTGCTATGTTTAAATCATAAATATCATGTCTACCTCTTAGAGTACTGAGGATTAAATACATTAACACATAAAAGGGCATACAGTAACTGTAAAATGCAGAGAGAAGCTGTAGAGATGGAATTTATCATGAGAAGAAAATAAAAATCCATTTGAGGAATTCATGCAGGATAGTACCAAGATTACATCTGCATTTTAGAAAGATCTTTCTGGATAAATAAGGGAAAGCCAAGGCCTGGAAGTGGGAGGTTGAGATGCCTGAACCAGGGTAGTGGCAGTGGGCTGGACTGAAGTGGGCAGTGGGCTGGAGACAGAATCCATAGGACCAATGATTAGACATGAGGGATGAGAGAGGAGGTAGTTAAGCGCCAGAATCGTGGAGACTGCCACTAAGTACTTCAGTTCTCTCTCCTTCCTGGCACACCATTCACCCCTTTGAAGTTGGTTGGGGCTGTGTAACTTGTTCAGGCCAATAAAAAGTGAGACTGCTTCCAGGCAGAAGCTTCAAAAGTCGGTGTACAATTCATTATGACACAGTAACCAAATGCAAGATGGTGGCTTTGTCAGCTAGATCCCAGAATAAAAATGACATAAAACCAGGGTCCCGCTCACCCTGGAACTCCTTTCCCCAAATCAAGTATGACCTGGATCGATGTTAAGCTGACTATAACTTTTGCTGTTTAACCCACTGAGATTTGGGGGTTGTTACTATAGCATATTTTAGCCTATCCTGACTAACCCAGAAAGAAGGCAACCATGGTCATCCTTGATATGTGTCCAGATAAGAATAGTGGTTAGAAATACACACAAACCAGCCAGGTGCAGTTGCTCACACCTATAATCCCAGCACTTTGGAAGGTGGAGGAGAGAGGATTGCCTGAGCCTGTGGTTTCGAGACCAGCCTGGGGAACATGATGAGGCTTCATCTTTACAACGGATAAAAAAATAAGCTGGGTGTGGTGGTGCCTGCTTGTAGTTCCAACTACTTGGAAGGCTGAGGCAGAAGGATCGCCTGAGCCCAGCAGGTCGAGACTGCTGTGGCCATGAGCAGCGTGCCACTGCACTTCAGCCTGGGCATCAGGGTGAGACTCTGACTCAAAAAAAAAAAAATAAATATATAAAAACCATAAGATTAGAGATTCATCTTAATGGGCAGCAAAACATGGAGACACAAGATCACATTTAAAAAAATTTTTTTAAAGGTTTTACTATATCCCAAGAGAAATAATGGGTGTGTTTTTAAGAAGGAAGAATTTAAATATGTACTTGAGAAACTATATTTCTCATGGCTTATGAACTAATACTATTGAAGGTTATATGCATCTTTTCTGTTTTGAGAATTCAAAAGTAGAGTCTTAGTTTGCTTATCCCTTTTTCAGCAGACATGGAAGAAAAAAAAAATGGTTAAGAGAAGATAAAAAACAAAGGAAAGTTCCTTTCCTTCTTCCATATATTCACCTTTTACAATCAGATCCAACTACATCCACCACTATGAATAATAGCTAATAATTTCTTACTGAGAAGTGACTATGAGCCAGGCAAAATACCTGATGCTGTCACGGAATTACTTCATAACTTCTCCATTTTACAGATAAGGATACATAGAGAAGGCCACACAGCGCAGACTAATCAAGGACTGTTTATTTTCAAAGTCTGGGCCTCTCATGACCACTATATCTAACTTCCTTCTTGAGGGAAGCACAGATAAATTTCTTTAATCATGGGCATTGAGAAAATGAGTTCTAACTGGATTTTTTTTAAAGGATAATTTTAAAGATAGGAAGGAAGTAAAAAAGCAAGAGAAATATGCCTGAAAAGGGGGTAGCTGTGATCGGCTGGATGGGTATGAGGTAGAGAGGGTAGAGGCAGAATGAAGTTCTCCAAGGCAGAAGGGAAAGACAGACTAAAACCAGTATCAGCCTAAACTAAGCTTTCTTTTCTCTCACATATCCTGGGTGAATTCAACTAACTTTTGGTTGAAAGGGCTACTTCTGTAAGCAGACAGTTCAGAACAACAGAAATAAACAAGATGTAACAGTCCGTATTTAGTGACTTCACAACTCACTCTGCTTGTGGTTACTAGTAAGAACTTTAGGCTGGGCTCGGTGGGTCAGCCTGTAAGGCCAGCACTTTGTGAGGCCGAGGCAAGTGGATTGCCTGAGCCCGTGGATTTGAGACCCACCTGGGCAACTTGGCGAGACCTCATCTCTATAATAAATCAAAAATTACCCAGGCGTGGTAGCATGCACCTGTAGTTCTGGCTACTTGGAAGGCTGAGGCAGAAGGATTGCTGGAGTCCAGCAGGTCGAGGCTGTGGTGGCTGGAAGCATGCCACTGCACTGCACTCCAGTCTGGGTGACACAGTGAGATTCCAACTCAAAAAGAAAAAGAACTTTACAGTTAAGATGCACCATATGAGCTGATCCTGGGTTCAAACCTCAGCTCTGCCACTTGGTAGCTGGGTGACTCTAAACAAGTTCCTGGATGGTTAAGCCTCCATTTCTTTCTTGGTATAATAGTGATGAAAATACCTACTTCAAGAGGCAATTTTTCTCTTTTTTCCTTCATTTCTCTTGACCCCACAATGCCAAATCGAGTTCCTTGTCAAGCATAGTTTTAACTAAAATGATTACCTTAGGTTATTTCCAAGTACAAAGTACAATATCTTACTTACATATTTAATAGTAATACAGACATTATCAAAAGAAGAGCCTACCTTATTTTCAATCAGTAGATATATAATGAGACCTTACTATATGCCCATGACTACACTGGGTATTAAATATACAATACAATGAAGAAATAAAGAGGGCCATGGGTTGAGACCCTACATCAGGCCATAGTTCAAAGTTTGACTCTACCATTTATTAACTACCTAAGTGACCTTGGGTGATAACAGAAACGACAAAAAAGCCAACATGTGAGTGTTAAACCGGCCTCTGTTGGATATATTCATCTCCTGTAATCTTCTCAATAATCCTAGTAGGTCCCACTACTTTTACCATTTTTACAAATAAGAAACTAAACCAAAGAGAAAGTAAACAACTTGACCAAGGTCATCAGATTCTAAGCAGACAGCAGGATTCCAAAGTGCCAGGACTGTGCTCCTAACTAGTAGACAACAGTCTATAGTATTTGCATAATCACCTTCTGCAGGGCTGCTTTAAGCATCAGAAATAATATGTGGCAAGAGCCCAGGATAGTAATTAGCACACAGTAGGTAGACAAGAAAAGGCTCAAGGATACAAGCCATAATGAAGGAAAAAGTAAACTTACAGAATGAATCTACACAGGTTCCTTAGTCCAATCTACTTTCTTTTTTTGACTTGGAGTCTCACTCTGTTGCCCAGACTGGAGTGCAGTGGCCGCTCCCGGCCACCACAGCCTCGACCCGCTGGGCTCTCCGGCGATCCTTCCGCCTCAGCCTTCCAAGTAGCTGGAACTACAGGCGCGTGCTACCACGCCTGGCTAATTTTTTGATTTTACTGTAGAGATGAGGTCTCGCCAAGTTGCCCAGG
>CAUYQG010167104.1:0-15141 GCA_963574415.1 Tarsius wallacei
GACACAGGAAATAAAAGGTTAGTACTGTCTTTAGTAAAAGCTCTGGCAGGAACTTTGAAAACATGACACAAGAACTAAGAAGCTAGTTCCATCCTGAGTAAAAGCTCTGACAGAAACTTTGACAAGATGACACAGGAACTAAGGGTTAATGCCATCTTGAGGGAAAGCACTTGCAGGAACTTTGAAAAGGTGACTCAGGAAATAAAGGACTATTTCCGTCCTGGGTAAAAAAATTCTGGCAGGAACTGTGAAAATGTAACACAGAAATCAAAGAGCAGGTTCCATCCTGTATAAAAGCTCAGACAGGAACTTTAAAAGATGACACAGGAAGTAGAGTGCTAGTCCCACCCTCAGTAAAAGCTCAGACAGGAACTCAGACAAGGTGACGCAGGAAGTAAAGGGCAAGTTCCATCCTGAGTAAAAGCTCTGACAGAAACTTTCACAAGATGACATAGGAATTAAAGGGCTGGTTCCGTTCTGAATAAAAGATCTGACAGGAACTTTGCAAAGGTAACACAGGAAGTAAAGGCCCAGTTCCATTCTGAGTAAAAGCTCTGACAGAAACTTTGATAAGGTGACACAGGAAATAAAAGGCTAATTCCATCCTGAGTAAAAGATCTGGCAGAAACTTTGAAAACATGACACAGGAACTAAAGGGTTACTGCCATCCTGAGGGAAAGCACTCGCAGGAACTTTGAAAAGGTGACACAGGAAATAAAGGGCTATTTCCCTCCTGTGTAAACAAGCTCCAGCAGGAACTGTGAAAATGTAACACAGAAATCAAAAAGCAAGTTCCATCCTGTGTAAAAAGCTCAGACAGGAACTTTAAAAGATGGCACAGGAAGTAGAGTGCTAGTCCCATCCTGAGTAAAAGCTCAGACAGGAACTTAGACAAGGTGATGCAGGAACTAAAGGGCAAGTTTCATCCTGAGTAAAAGATTTGGCAGGAACTTTGAAAAGGAGACACAGGAAGTAAAGGGCCATTTCTGACCCATGTAAAACTCAGACAGGAACTTTGAAAAGATGACACAGGAAATAAAGGGTTAGTTCTGTCCTGAGTAAAAAAGCCCTGGTGGGAACTGTGAAAATGTGACACAGAAACTACAGGGCAAGTTCCATCCTGAGTAAAAGCTCAGACAGGAACTTTAAAAAGATGACACAGGAAGTAGAGTACTAGTTCCATCCTTAGTAAAAGCTCAGACAGGAACTTTCACAAGGTGGTCCAGGAACTAAAGCACTAGTTCCATTCCACTGGATATAAAGGGCCATTTCCGACCTGTGTAAAAACTCAGACAGGAACTTTGAAAAGGTGACACAGGAAATAAAGGGCTAGTTCTGTCTTGAGTAAAAGCTTTGGTAGGAACTATGAAAATGTGACAGAGAAATTACAGGGCAAGCTCCATCCTGAGTAAAAGCTCAGACAGGAACTTTGAAAAGGTGACACGGGAAATAAAGGGCTAGTTCTGTCCTGAGTAAAAGTTTTGATGGGAACTATGAAAATATGACACAGAAACTACAGGGCAAGTTCCATCCTAAGTAAAAGCTCAGACAGGAACGTTAAAAAGGTAACACAGGAAGTAAAGTGCTAGTTCCATCCTGAGTAAAGTTCAAACAGGAACTGTGACAAGGTGACAAAGGAACTAAAGGGATAGTTCTATCCGGAGTAAAATTTCAGACAGGAACATTGAAAAGGCAACACAGGACCCAAAGGGCTAGTTTTGTCCTGAGTAAAAGCTCTCACAGAAACTTTGACAAGGTGACACAGAAACTACAGGGAAGCATCCATCCTGAGTAAAAGTTCAGTGAGGAACTTTAAAAAGGTGACACAGGAAGTAAAAGGATAGTTCTGTCCTATGTAACAGCTCTGACAGAAACATTGACAAGGTGACACAGGAACTAAAGGGCAAGTTTCACCCAGAGTAAAACCCTGACAGGAACTTTGAATAGGTGACAACAGAACTAAAGTACTAGTGCCATCCTATGGGAAAGCACTCACAGGAACTTTGAAAAGGTGACACAGGAACTAAAGGGTTACTGCCATCCTGAGGGACAGCACTCGCAGGAACTTTGAAAAGATGACACATAGCTGGCTCAGTGACTCAGCCTGTAATCCCGCGCTTTGGGAGGCTGAGGTGAGTGGATTGCCTGAGCCCGCGGGTTCGAGACCCGTCTGGGCAACTTGGCGAGACCTCATCTCTACAATAAATCAAAAAAATTAGCCTGGCGTGGTAGCGCGCGCCTGTAGTTCCAGCTCCTTGGAAGGCTGAGGTGGAAGGATCGCCGGAGCCCAGCAGGTAGAGGCTGCGTGGCCGGGAGTGGCCACTGTACTCCAGTCTTGGTGACAGAGTGAGACTCCAACTCAAAAAAAAAAAGTGACACAGAAACTAAAGGGCAAGTTCCATCCTGTGGAAAAGCTCAGACAGGAACTTTGATGAGGAGACACAGCAACTAAAGAGTTAGTTCCGTCCTGAATAAAAGCTCTGGCATAAATTTCGAACAAGTGGCACAAGAATTAAAGGGCTAGTTCCATCCTGAGTAAAAGATCTGTCGGGAAGTTTGTAAAGGTGACACAGGAAGTAAACAGCCAGTTCTATCTTGAGTAAAATGTCGGACAGTAACTTTGAAATGGCAACACAAGAACTAAAGTGTTAGTCCCGTCCTTAATAAAAGCTCTGCCATGAACATCGACAAGGTGACACAGGAACTAAAGCAATAGTTCTGTCCTGAGTAAAAGTTTTGGCAGGAACTATGAAAATGTGACACAGAAATTACAGGGCTAGTTCTGTCCTGAGTAAAAGATCTCACTGAAATTTTGACAAGGTGACAAAGAAACTATAGGGCAACTTTCATCCTAAGTAAAAGCTGAGACAGGAACTTTGAAAAGGTGACACAGGAAACAAAGGGCTCATTCTGTCCTGAGTAAAAGCTCTGACAGAAACTTTGACAAGGTGACACAGGAACTAAAGCATAGCTCCATTCTGAATAAAAGCTCTGGCAGGAGCTTTGAAAATGTGACACCGGAACTAAAGGGCCAGTTCCGCCCTGAGTAAAAGCTCCGACAGAAACTTTGACAAGGTGAGAGAGGAACTAAAGGGTTAGTTCCATCCTGAGTAAAAGCTCTGGAAGGAACTCTGAAAAGATGGCACGGAGACGGAAGGCTAGTTCAGTACCGAGTAAAAATTCTGGCAAGAACTTTGGAAAGATGTGAGAGGAGCTAAGGAGCTAGTTTCATCCTGAGTAAAAGATCAACAGGAATTTTTCAAAAGGTGACACAGGAAGTAAAAGACTAGTTCTGTCCTGAGTAAAAGCTCTAGCAAGTACTTTGGAAAACTGACCCAAAACTAAAGGGTCAGTTTCATCCTGAGTACAAGCTCTGGCAGGAACTTTGAAAATGTGGCATAGGAACTAAAGGGCAAGTTCCAACCAGAGTAAAACCCTGGCAGGTACTTTGAAAAGGTGACACAAGAACTAAAATGCTAGTGCCGTCCTGAGAAAAAGCACTCGCAGGAACTTTGAAAAGGTGACACAGAAACTAAAGCGCAAGTTCCATCCTGAGTAATAACTCAGACAGGAACTTTGAAACGGTGACACAGGAACTAAAGGGTTAGTGCCACCCTGAGGGAAAGCACTCACAGGAACTTTGAAAAGGTGACACAAGAAATAAAGGGCAGTTCCATCCTGAGTAAAAAAGCTGTGGCAGGAACTGTGAAAATGTAGCACAGAATCTAAAGGTGACACAGGAAGTAAAGTGCTAGTTCTATCCTGAGTAACAGCTCAGACAGGAACTTTGACAAGGTGACACAGAAACTAAAGGGCTAGTTCTTTCCTGAGTAAAAACTGTTTGGAGCTTTGAAAAGATGACACAAGAAGTAAAGGGCTTGTACTATCCTGAGTAAAAGATCTGGAAGGACTTAGAAAAGGTGACACAGGAACTGACAAAAAGCAATCCGTGGACAAAGTTCCTGAAATTCTGTCTCCCTCAAAGTATCCAGGAGTCCCCCTGTCTCCTAGAGATGTTTCCCAACTTCTTCTCTTGCTCTTGCTTCCACTGCCACCTCACCTCTGCCAAGAAAACTTTCTGGAAGCAGTGGTAATGATTCCCAGCCCATATGCTGCCCCGTTTCCCCATGTGAACTTGCAGCTCTGTGTGCTGTCCTGGATCCCTCCACTGCCTCTGGAGACCCAGTCACCCCCACATCACTGTGGCCCCACTCAGGGTCTCTGATGGGCTGTCAGTGAGGCTGGCAGTTATGGTTCAAAACCAGAAATCTGTAAACATAAAACAAAATAAAAATAAAGTAAAATAAAATTGAATATGGGGAGTTCAGAGAAGATGGCAGCAGAGTCATTTGGACTATGGGAGTCCCAGTGTGAATGAGGGACTATATGGAAAATGTTGCATATGTGTCTAAGTGAGCATGTGAGTGGCTGACTGAGTAGGGACTGAGGAACAAGTGCCAGGGCTCTTCTGGTGAAGCAGCTGATGCTGCAGCTGCACTGCTTGGTCCCTAGAACTTTTCAGAATGTAGAAACTGAGCATCATTCTATAAAATCAGCAAAGCCCTTCCTGGGAAGAAGCAGCCAGGAGTGACTGCTGGCTCTAGGCTCTGCCTCTCCACCACAGCACCTGGCCAGACATCAGAAAAAAGGACCATGGAGGGACCACAGCAAGGGAGCCAGAGGCAGAGCCCCACTAGAGAAGACAAAAGAGGCACCCTGCCACCATCCTGAAAACTGGGCATGAAAGTGCTCTGGCTTGCTCACCATGGAGCAACAGCCCTGAACTCTGTGACCAGTGTGTAAACTACTCAGGGGCTGTTCATGACTCAGAAGGAATACCTTGAAAACATAAACTTCAGAGGGAAAGGACACACTACCCCCTACCTGGATTCAGCTGTGGGACAAAGGGTGTGACCAGAAAATAATGAGGAAGACTCCCAAAGAGATCAGAAACCTGTCTCAAAATAGAACAAATTCAAAGCCTTGATCAGAGAAGAATAGAGGGCCGAGCAAACATCAGAAATCAAAGCCCCTCCCACTGCCACTGAATAACAGAACTAGAGAGAAAATAAAGAGATCTATCGCAAATGAGGAAAAATCGGTGGAAGATCACAGGTAATTCCCAGTGTGCCAAAGAGACAACACCTGAAAAATCAGACCTCAGAGCCCAAACATTTGAAGTCACCAATGATGACCCCAGAATACAACAGGGATTAGGAACAAGATGGAAATAGTGAATAAGGCTAAAGAAAGACAAGATGCAACACTGAAAGAACTTGTAATAGATAGAGATTTTGGCCATAAAAACTTCATCCAGGAAATAAATAACAAAATGACAAGCATGGAAAGGATAATTAATCAAGCAGAAGAAAGAATCTCAGAGCTTAAGGATCAAAACATGGAATGAACCCAATTTGTAAAAAACAAAAAGAACACTCAGAAAGAAAGAACAAAGCCTCCAAGAGATGTGCTATTTTATCCAGAGACAGAACCTATGCCTGATTGATATACTAGAATAAGAAAGGGAAATAGAAAACACCTTGGAGCTAGTATTCCAGGAGGCTATCCAAGGAAGCTTTCCCCATCTCACCAGAGATGTGACCATCCAAACACAAGAGATACACAGACCCCCCACAAGACATCAAATTAGAAGACCTACCCCTAGACACACAGTAATTCACCTACACAAAGTAGGTACAAAAGAAAAAAATCCTAAAGGCAGCAAGAGAGAAAGGTAAGACTACCTACTGGGGAAGATCAATCAAAATAGCAGCAGACCTATCAGCAGAAATACCCCAAACTAGAAGGAAATTGAGTCCAATTTTCAAAGTCTTCAGAAATAAATGATTTCAACAAAGAATTTCCAACCCAGCAAAGCTCAACTTCATCAGTGATGGCTTTACAGGAGATGCTTAAAAAGGTATTAAGCACAGAAGAAAGAAAATAAAGATCCACCACATACTTCCCAAGAGAACAGGAGAACACAGAATCAATAGAGACCACAATGTGACTGTAAACTTGAAAACAGACACCTACATCAACTCAAAGGTTAAAAGAAAACAAATAAAAAAATTTGTAATGACTTTATGATGGGGATAAACACTCACATTTCCATAATCAGCCTGAACATGAATGGACTAAATGCACCACTGAAAAACATAGAATGGCAAACTGAATTTAAAAACATGACTCAATAATTTGCTGCAACCAGGAAACTCATCTCACCACAAGGGATGCACACAGACTCAAAATTAGAGGGTGGAAAACAAATTTCCAGGTGAACAGATCACAAAAGAAGGCAGGAGTCACCATCTCAATATCAGACAAAACAACCTTTAAGCTATCAAAACTTTAAGAAGTTACAGAAGTACACTAAATAATGATAAAAGGCTCAATCTATCAACAAGAAATATCCATCCTAAACATATATGCACCCAACACAGGAGCACCAGACTGTATAAAGCAACTACTAAGTAAACTAAAAAAAGATATTGACTCTAACATGATCATAGCTGAGGACTGAAATATCCCACTAACAACCCTAGATAGATCATCAAGGCAAAAAATCAACAAGGAGATCCAAAACCTCAGCTTGATGTTTGACCAAATGGACTTAATAGATACCTACAGAACACTCCACCCAACAACCAAAGAATATACATTCTACTCATCACCACATGGAATGTACTCTGAGATTGATAACATCCTTGGCCATAAATCAAGCATAAACAAATTTCATAAGATCAAAATACTGCCATTAACCTTCTCAGACCACAGTGGAATAAAAATAAATCTCAACACCAACAAAATTCCCCCCAAACCCACAAAGACATAAACACTATGTATGATGCTTAATGACTCCTGGGTCAACACAGAAATCAAAACAGAATTTAAAAGATTCCTGGAAACAAATGAAAATGAAGAAACATCTTAGCAAAACTTCTGGGATGCCATGAAAACAGTTCTAAGGGGGGAATTTACATCTCCACGAACACACATCCAGAAAATGAAAAACTCACAAGTCAACAGCCTAACAAACAACCTAAGGGAGCTGGGAAAACAAGACCACCAAAATGCTAACTTTAGCAGAAGAATCCAGGCCACCAAAGTAAAAGTCCAAATATGGGACATAGAAGACAAAAATATCATAAATCAACAAAACAAAATGCTGGTTCTTTGAAACAATAAACAAGAATGATGGACCAACAGCCAAAATAACCAAGAAAATGAGAGAAAAACACCACATAAATCACAACTGACCCCAAAGAAACATAAGCACTTATCAGAGTTTACTATGCACACCTATATGAAAACAAACTCAAAAACCTAAGTGAAATAGAGGACTTTCTGACACCACACACCTCTCAAATTTGAAACAAGAAGACATTGAGACACCAAATAGACCAGTAACAACCCAGGAAATTGACTGTCATACCTACAAAAACCAAAAGCTGTGGACCAGATGGCTTTCCAGCAAAATTCTACAAAACATACAAGGAGGAGCTGATACCAAACCTACAGAAAGCATTCCAGGCAATCGAGAAAGACAGAACTCTTCCCAAATCATTTTATGAAGGTAACATCACACTAATACCCACACCGGGTAATTATCCAACCAAGAAAAATAGAAGTACCAGCCAATATCCCTGATGAACATAGATGCAAAAATTCTCAACAAGATTCTAGCAAACTGGATCCAATAACACATTTCAAAAATTATCCACCATGAACAAATAAGCCTCAACCTTGGGATGCAGGGATGGTTCAACACCCACAAGACCATAAATAATTAAATACATCAGCAGATGTATTAACAAGAACCACATGATTATGTCATTAGATGCAGAAAAAGCTTTTGATAAAATCCAGCAATCCCTCTTGATAAAAACCCTCAAACATCTAGGCATAGAAGGAACATACCTCAAAATTTTAAGAGCCATCTATGATAAACCCACAGCCAGCATATTGCTAAACACGTCAAGAAAAGGGAAAGCATTTCCCTTGAAAACTGAAGCAAAACAATACTGCCCACTCTCCTGTTCAACACTGTGTTGGAAGCTCTACCTAGAGCAATTAGACAAGAGAAGAAAATCAGGAGTATCCAAATAGGAAAAGAGGAAGTTAAGTTATCCCTTTTTGCTGATGATATGATTCTATACCTTGAAAATGCAAGAGAATCTGTCAAAAACCTGCTTGCACTGATAAAGGACTTTGGCAAAGTCTCAGGGTACAAAATAAATGTGCAAAAGACAGTCACATTCTAATACACCAACAGCAAACAGGCAGAGAAACAATAAAAAGCACAATCCCATTCATAATAGTCACAAAAAAATGAAATATCTTGGCATCTTTCTATCAGAGAAGTGAAAACCTTTTACAATGAAAACTGCAACACACTGCTCAAAGAAATACAAGAAGACACAAACAAATGGAAAAATATCCATGCTCATGGATAGCAAGAATCAACATTGTTAAGATGCCCGTCCTACCAAAGGCAATCTACAGATTCAACACAATAGTCATTAAAATACCAACATCATTCTTCTCAGAGCTGGAAATGACAATACAGAAATTCATATGGAAACATAAATGACCAAGAATAGTCAAAACAATCCTCGGCAAAGGAAACAAAACAGGAGGCATCACACTACCAGACTTTAAACTTTACTATAAGGCTACAATAATCAAAACAACCTTGTGTTGGTACAAGACTAGGCGTATAGACCAATGGAACAGGATAGAGATTCCAGAAGCAAAATCTCAATTTCTCAACCAACTTATCTTCGACAAAGCCTCCACTAACAACCACTGAGGAGATGAGAATTTATTCAGTAAATGGTGCTGGGAAAACTGGCTGACCACAAGCAGAAGATTGAAACAGGACCCCTACCTATCACCATACACAAAAATCAACTCTAAATGGATCAAAGACCTAAATGTAAAACCTCAAACTATAAGAACCTTAAAAAACATAGGAGGCACCCTCATGGAAATTGGAATCCCTGATCAAAACCCCTAATGCTGTGCTATAAGAGATAAGATAGACAAGTGGGACCTCATCAAACTGAAAAGCTTCTGCAAAGCAAAACAATCCATCAAGAGTGTGGGGAGACAGCCCACAGGATGGGGAAAATATTTGCCAACTGTATATCTGACAAAGGCCTAACATCCAGGATCTTCAAACTCAAACATGCCAAAAGAAAAAAAAAAGCAGCCCTATTTAAAAGTGGGCAAAAGACATGAATAGACACTTCTCAAAAGAAGACACACGGGCAGACAACAGACACATGATAAAGTGCTTAGCCTCACTGATCATCAGAGAAATGCAAATCAAAACCACATTGAGATACTACCTAACCCCAGTAAGAATGTCCATCATTAATAAAACAAAAAAATAACAGATGCTAGCAAGGATGTGGAGAAAAGGTGAGAACGCAAACTAGTACAACCTCTATGGAAAACATCGTGGTGATTTCTAAAATAACTAAAAGTTGACCTTCCACATGACCCCGCAATCCCTCTACTGGGAATATACCTGTAATATCTCAAATCATTCCACCAAAAAGATACTTGCACACACATGTGTATTGCAGCACTATTCACAATAGCAAAAACATAGAATCAACTGTGCTGCTCATTGAAACTGGACTAGATTTTTAAAATGTGGTACATATACAAGATGGAATATTACACAGCCATAAAGAAGGAAAAACATATGTAATTCACAGCAACTTGGTTGGATTTAGAGTCTATAATACTCAGTGATTTATCATAGAAACAAAGAACTGAGAACCACTCATAAGCAGACCCTGAACATTTACCATAATACTATAAGAAAGGGATTGGCAGTAGTGGGACACTGCTGGGGGTGGGGGGGAGCACATAACATCAATAAGCGTACCTGGTCTCTAACCAGGCAAAGTGAGGACCAAAGGAAGGTCCAAACTTTACCTATATGATGACCACTTGTATACCTAATCCTGAATCATACCCCACATCTTTAAAATAAAATAAAATATAAATTAAAATAAAGTAAATAAGAAAATTAAACTGAAGTAAAAATAAAGTAAAATAAAATATATAATAAAGCAAAAGAAAATGAATAAATTAAAATAAAATACAAAATAAAGTAAAATAAAATGTAAAATAAAGCAAAGTAAAATGAAATATAAAATCATGTAAAACAAAATAAAGTAAAATAAAAATTATAAAATAAACAAAATAAAATATAAAATAAAATGAAAATAAGAACACCATTTCCACAGGTTCACTTGGCCTGGTGCTCATGCCTTCGCCTGTTCAGGGTCTCTCTGATCCTCCACAATCTCATGCCTACTGAGCCATTACAGACTTTTGACTCCGAAGCCCACAGTTCAATATCATTAACTGTGGTCGCTGTGCCATCCACTAGGTTTCAAAGACATATACCTCCTGTATATCTCATTTGTAATCAATGAACTTATTTTTTTACTTGGCACATAATAATTGCACATATTCATGAGGCTTGCAGTGATGTTTAATACATGCAATGTGTAGCGATCAGACCAGGGTAGCCCACACTTCCGTCATCTCGAATATTTATCATTTCTTTGTGCTGGACATGCTCAATATCCTCCTTCTAGCTATTTGAAACTATATATTATTGTTAAGTATTGTCATCCCACTGTGCTACAGAAGACCAGGACTTATTCCTCTCATCTAGTTGTAATTTTGGTATTCTTTCACAAATCTCTGTATAGACCATGTCTTCTTTATCCAGTCATCCTCAGATGAAGAAATAGGGTAATTCCACATCTTTACTGTGTGGTTAGTGCTGCAATCAACATACACATGCAAGTGTTTTTTATATAGAATGATTTCGGTTCCTTTGGGTAGATAACCAGTAGTAGGATTGCTGGATTGAGTGATAGTCCTATTTTTAGTTCTTTGAGAGACCTCCTTGCTGTTTTCCATAGAAGTTGTACTAATTTTGTAAATTTGTGCAAATCCCCACCAAAAGTATATAAGCATTAAACTCTAACACCTCAGGGAGTCTCCACAAATTGATGGTCTCTCGTCATGCAAAGCACCTTTGTTTTGTACCAAGGCTGCATCTTTCCTAGTTTGCAAAGTGTTCAATGCAACAAAGTCTCTTTTCTTGTATAAAAGAAAATTCCTTTTCAATGGGTTTGTTGACACTTAGTCACTGAGATAAGTTGAATTCTTACAAAAATGACAACTCTGATGAGAAATAGTTGAGAGTCAGGCCCATGCAATTCCACCAGCACCATTTTCCTCCTTGGAAGAAAGAACACACAGATGTAGCTGGAGCCCAAACGTCCACCCAGATTGTCCACAAGAGTTGGCAAGGCCCTCAGAGGGGCTGGCTGCGTGGCCACTGGTGGCCAGGAGCTGACCCAGATATTCCACCACCATTAGGAAGAAAAAAGCATCCAGGTGGCATTGCAAAGTGACTCATAAGGAGGGCTGGCAACCTGCTATGTCATTGGCAGTTTTGGCCCAGGAGTTGTATAAAAGGAAAAAAAACCCGAAGCTGGACTAACTTTTTGTCAACCTACAAACTTACAAAGTCTGGGAACAGAGACCAGAGAAAAGAAAATCATACTCCCATAATGCAGAACATTAACAAATGTGCTGTAAGATGCACACGCAGACCAACCAGCTGCCATGTGCCACAATGAACCAAGGAAATGAAAAAAAATGGATCTGACTTTTTAACTCACAGATGTCGTGAGGAAAAAAGCAGCGAGTTTCTTCTCATCTCAAACTGGCGTCTGCTCCCTGGTGAAATCACCGATATAGAATCTCATTTTAAAGTGGAAAAGCAAAAACATGCAGGGCAGTCACTTCTTTTTTTAAAAAAAGAAAAGTGTTTTTCAAACACTAAACAAGACCCAAGAGGAGGTCATGGATTTAATTTGTAGGTCTCTACTTGTATTAAAAATTAATTGGAAATAAAATGCACTCTATGAACTGCTATTAATAAGTTTAAATGTGATAGCACTATTTCTTTGCTACTAATATTGTAAAGTCAGGATTGCTTTTTTGGGATCTGGTTTTAGGGTATGTGTGTGTTTGCATGTGTGTGAGTTCTGGATAGTTCTATAAAATATGCCCAATATAGTCATCACTATTCCTCACAATACAGTAAGGGTTTGAAAAACACTGACTTGGAAGATCTCTTGCAAACCCCAAGTTGTTTAAGATTATATTCTGAAAGAAGCGTAAGTTTCCCATACTAGATCACTACCAGCTACTGGGGTCAAGTAAGGTTGAATGAAAAAGAGAAAAAAAGACAAAACATCTGTCTACAATGAAATGGAGAGTTTAAGGGCACTAGTTGGCATTTACAAATAATGGACACTGGCCCCTCCTCAACACCAGTTTTTTCCACTAGACTTTCAGGCATGTTGGCTATTATTCATCTGGTCAATAAAAATAAGCACAGTGAAAAAAACAACTGCAAGCACTTGGATCTGTGTAGGCCAAATTACCTCTGCTCATTCCCCACTTACTGGAGTGACATCATTTTTTAAACTTTGCCTTCTGTTGGTTTTTATTGTATTTCTTCATTTTCCAAGGCACTCACTTTAAACGGTCTCTGCACAGATCCTGATTCATTAGGAAGAATTGTATTTTGGCCAGTGGGTTTCTGAGACATTGCCCTCGAGGGGACTCTAAAAGCTGAGTTTACAGTCGGCCCAGAGCCAGACATTTGTAACTAGATACAAAAGCACGAATCTGTTCTTTGTAATGTCCCTGAGAACTTAAAGTGGTTCGGGTGAAAGTCAAGACCCAGGTGTGCAGGCCTCTGCCTTTTCTGATTTCTGGAGCGGAAAGCAACGCTTGGTAGTGTTGCCTGAGGCTGGGGAGCTAGGCCCAGGGAGTTGCTGTTAAGAGGTTTAAAGTTTCCATCATGTGGAGATAAAAAAAAAAAAATCTCTGGAGATCTGCTTTATGACAAAGTGCTATTGTGAGCAGTATCATACTGGACACTTACACAGTTATAAAGAGGACATATCTCATGTAGTTTTGATCACAGTTTTTAAAAATGAGTTGTAGCATTACACGTGCAGAAAATGGTCTCTCGCGTGAACTTGTCAAAGTCGACGTGCCTATTGAAATACAATTGCAACAGACGGATGGACAAAGATAATGTGGTGTATACACACAGTGGAATACTATTCAGTTACCAAAAGGGTGAAATCCTGTCACTTGCAGCAACATGGATGGAATTGGAGGTCATTATGCAAAGGGAAATTAACCAGGGACAGAAAGACAAATGTCATATGTTCTCACTCATATGCAGAAGCTCAAGGTTGATCTCACAGAAGCAAAAAGTAGAACAGAGGCCACTAGGGGCTGGGGTAAGGGAGGGATAGGGATAGATTTGTTAACGCAGCAGTCCCCAGCCTTCTTGGCATCAGGGACCGATTTCCTGGAAGACAATTTTTCCATGGACTGAGGTGGTGGGGATGTGCAATCAAACCTCACTGCTCATGTTAATCTGTATTTGCAGCTGCTCCCCACTGCCAGCATCACTGCCTCAGTTCCTCCTCAGATCATCAGGCTTTCGATTCTCATTAGGAACATGCAATCTATATCCCTCACATGCCCAGTTCACAATACGGTTCTCACACCTAGGAGAATCTAATGCCACTGCTGATCTGACAGAAGATGGAGCTCAGGCAATAAAGTGAGTGATGGGGCGTGGTTGTAAATACAGACGAAGTTTCACTTGCTCATCTGCCCACTGCTCACCTTCTGCTGTGTGGTCTGGATCCTAACGGTTACTGGTCCGTGGTCTGGGAGTTGGGGATCCCTGTGTTAAAGAATACAAAGTTACATCTAGATAGAAGGGAGGAGTTCTGTGTCCTACAGCACCTTAGAATGACCATATTTAACAAAAATATGCTGCATACTTTCAGCTAGAAGGAGGATACTAAATGTTTCCAACACAGAGGAATGATAAATGTTTAAGGAGCCACATATGATAATCACCCCGATCTGATCACTACGCATTGTATGTATCCCAACATCACTAAGAACTTGGTGAATATGTACAAGTATTATGTGTCAAGTAAAAATAAAATAAATTAAAACATAAAAATAAATTGTATCCACAAAAGGGTTGATTGACCAATTTAAGTAGATCATGGTTTTCCGCCCTACAACAAAAGAAAACATCAAATCTCAAATTCTCTCATCAGTACACAATCTCCAACATTTAAAAGTTTCACCTAACATTCAATATTTTTATTGGAAAATAGAGAATCGTGTTCTTCGTTTCTTCATTGAATCTCTCTCTCTCTCTCTCTCTCTCTCTCTCTCTCTCTCTCTCTGTCTCTCTCTCTCTCTCTCTCTCTCAATTAATGTGGTTAGTACATTGGAGAGAGCAGGAGTCATATAGAATCCCAATCTCAACTGTGTGTGTGTGTGCATTTTCTCACTATGAGTCCTTGTGTCAGTAGGTTAGTCTCAATTTCACTGTCATTAAAGTGGGCAGGTATCTTATATTATGGTTTTACGATCACTTGTAAAACTGCACATCTCACCACCTGCACGGAAGAGGTGCTCTCAAAACAGCAAAACCTTTGTCTCTGCAAGTGACACTCAAGACAGCCTCAGAGCAAGATGACCAGGGTCCACTGACCTCTTCACATCCTTGGAACAAGGCTAACTAATCCTTTCAACCAGAATGCAAAAGGAGCTTGGCTTCCAAAGAGAGCTTCAATGACAGGGGGTGGCTAAAAATATACATATTCTAGAAATAAAGTTGATATGTTATATATATATACCTATCTGTCAATGAGGCTATCCAAAGGAAACACAGAGAGGGAAGAATTTTGCCTCTCTGGCACAACACACTTCTGGATAATCTCTATCAGTCCTCCCTGCGGAGCTCCAAGACCCCGCCCTAGCCTTCTCTCTCTCACACACACACCCTTTCCCACATCAGACTGCACTCACCAAGCAGCTACTCTACAGAAACTCCAGAGAAGTCCCCGCCAAGGTTTGGAACCAGATCCGGAAAAGTTGCCCCAGCCCTTGGGAGGACTCCCTCCCCCGGGGATTCTAGAAAGGAAGAGAGAAGACCTTGGTCACAAGCTAATGGTTTTTTAATAGTGGCCATTCTGACTG
>CAUYQG010167105.1:0-23942 GCA_963574415.1 Tarsius wallacei
CACAAAGACACTTAAATATACATACACATAAACAAAGCTGACTCTAGCTGTGTGATAGTGATAAAAACTCACTGGGTTACAAACATGTTAATCCAATGAAGGCAGTGAACCAAAATTTTAGGTAAAGTGGTTTCCAAGGCAGTTTGATTTTTAGAGACCAAGCCTCCCCAGACCCCAAAGAACACTGGGGAAAACAGAACCACAGAAGAACATTCTGTACTAACCAGGCCCAACTCTGCTTACAACAGCAGCATCAAGTCTGGATATACAGAACTTCATCTCACTTTAACAGCCAAATGAATCTAATTGTAAGACAGTACTACAATTCAAACACCCATGGAGAGTTGAGACTTCAAATTTCCCTAGACCCCAAAGAATGCTAGGACTAAACAACATCATAAAAACGATCATTTTCCATTGGTTCATGAGTATATCTAGAACAATTTTGAAGAATACACCCAAGAAGGCTGCATTCTGGGATCAAATTCTGATTTCCCATGGCTAAATTGACACACGCATGGAAATAAAAAATTAGCTAAATACAATCTAATGGTAGTATCGACTAACAAACTCCAACAGTATCCAAACTGAAACGGTCAGGGTGCTTCCTGTCTCCATTGGTTGGGTTGCTCAATATACAAACAGAAATTTCACTGGAGTTCCCCAAACTGAAAGAAACAGATCTCAATGTCTGGTACACACAAAGGACACTCACTCAGCCAGTCCCAGATGTTAAATTTCAAATGCTGTTCTTCCTAGGCAATCAGGAATGGGAGTGGGGGCTAGCAACAGTGGGACCACAGAGAGACCAAAATACACCTCTGAACAAAATGGGTGAGGCAGCTGATAACAGGGTTCCTGATAGTCTCCTGTGCCAGGACAGCTGAGCCATGAGCAGTACTTTCATAGTCAGGGAACCAAAACCTGTTACTGAAACACAAGAGATTCATTCAGGGTCCTTTTGCTTGTTGCACAGAAAGCCAATCATCGAGACAACAACCAGTACAGCCAAGAAAGAATGCTTTTTAGTAGGACAATAACAGCCAAGGAGAATAAGACAGTCATTCTCAAATCTACTCCCCAGTCCCACTGAAGTCAGGGGTTTATATAACGGGGCAGGAATATATGAAACAGGAACTAGGGAGGGGGGTAAAAGAAAAAAGTTGGTAGACAGGAATTGAGGAGGGGTAAGGAAGAGGAGTTGGCAAAGAGGTGGGGTCTGGCATCTCATGGTCTGGATATGATGATCTGGTGAGTTTCCATTTCTTTTTCTTTTCTTTCTTTTTTTTTTTTGGAATCTCACTCTGTCGTCCAGGCTGGAGTGCCATGGCACACTCATGGCCACCACTGGGTTGACTTGCTGGGCTCCGGTAATCCTTCCGGTAAGCCTTTCAAGTAGCTGGAACTACAGGTGTGTGCTACCATGCCTGGCTAATTTTTTATTTTATTGTAGAGATGAGGTCTTCCCAAGTTGCCCGGGCTGGTCTCGACCCCTCGGGCTCAGGCAATTCACTCGCCTCAGCCTCCCAAAGTGCTGGGATTACAGGCTAAGCCACCAAGCCCAGCCAAGTTTCCATTTCTTGATATTGTAGGCCTGAGCCTTGGTTTCCTGAGGAAAGAACTCCCATAAAACAAATGTAAGTTTCAAACTTTAAGGCTAGGAAGATCAATTTCTATGTTTATTCAAAAAGGGACTGTAACCACTCATTCTATAAAGAATTTGGGCTGATTTCATGCAGAACAGGAGTTAATTGCATGGACAGAGGTAACAGAGGACTGGGTTTTTTTTAGATAACTTTAAACAAAAATATTACTGATTCTTTTTGTTTTTTGGGGTGAAGAAAATTTTTTTCCTTTTGAGCTACGTATAACTTTTAACAATTGAGTATACTCTTGTTAACAAAATTTGTGGCATCGTTCTTTCTCTCTACCTGATTTCTCCAGAAGTCAGAAACTATTTGTGAGTATCTTTAATTTATGGTGATATGGTTATTTGCATAGCTTCCATAAGAATCTGTTCCCTTTTTATAACAGGACATAATTGGAGCTACTAGTTGTTTCACCAAGGCTTTGACTAGAATGACATATTTTCAGATATGAGCAGATGGCTTTAAGAAATTGAGATTGACTTTATAGAACGGATAAGAGCCCCTTGGAAAGACTGGCCTCATACTTTGCCTCTGCTGATCCTCTACCGTTGACCCTTTCCCATTTTCTTACCCTGACCCATGTTTCACTACTCCACATCCTTTTTAAATTTAAAAGTCTCACTGATGAAGGGAAAGAGCCAGAAGGCAGTGAGGTTTTGGCCTCAGAGTTTGGGAGTCAACTTGCTCAGGGAAGGTCTTTTACTGAGAGGGACTGACTTTAGCTCTGGCAATACAAAATGAGTGACTGAGGCCAAAGTCTCAGTCAGTCAAGATTTATTAGTTTGAGGGCACATCCAGGAAAAGCACAAGTCACAGACACATCTGTGGCTGTATTTCTGAAGAGGTTTTTAGGAGGTTCAGTATTTGTAAATTTCCTTAAAGGGGTTGGAAGCGTGTAGTGAAAGGGGTAGGTAGGCAGTAATGGGAGTGGTTACATTCCTTTGAGACTTTAGTTACTGCCCAGTAAATCTACGTTTTACATAACGTGAATGAAGACAAAAAGGGAGTAAAGAAAGAGTCTACTATTGGTAGGTGGAGCAATGAGTCTGTCTCTGGGTAGGCAGAGGAATGAATCTTTGTTCTGCACCTGGGAAGATAAGCTTGTCATGGACATTATCAGTGTGGACTCCAACGGATTTTAGTTTTGGAAGCCAGGCATGGACTATAGACCTAAGGTCACAGTTGGCATGTCCTATGAATGGAGGCCAACAAAGAATTTATTTATAAGTTATCTGTGAGGTCACTCCTTTCTAGACACCTGAAGCTTTTCACCTTTCCATGGAGATCTGGTTGATGCAGAAAGCTAGTAACAGCTATTCATTTAGATAAGGGTGTTTCATAGCTCAGCCTCCAGGCTTAATCTTCCCTTTTGCATAAGCAGTTTGGGGTCCTGAGATTTTTATATTCCTTTACAGAGCCCACAGATCTGGGGTGGGCTCCTCCACCAAAATCCTGGTTAGGTGAGAGACAGAGCCAACTCACAAACAAAGGCAACCTCTGCAATGGTTGTATGGTGCCAGGACCTAGAGATCTGAGGTTAAGTCCTCATCCAGAGAAGGAGAAGGTGGTTGAAGGACAAGCGGGTCTAACATTGGGGTGCAGCCATGTTGTCCAAGCCTGAGGCCCTCTAAGGCTATGGCTGCCTCCAGGGTGGCTGGTTGAGGAGTCAGTTGTATGCTGCCCTCAACAAATTGGTTGGCCTTCCTGAAGCTGAACTCAGCCCATGGGCAGGGTAAGGAGAAAAACGTTGGGGGAATGTGAGAGACAGGAGGTCCAGCACTGCATCCCATCCCGTGATGCTGGGTAGGGTGTGATGTGTGGTTCAATGAGTTCTTGTGTTCACCACAGAAAAGAATTTCAGAACAAGTCCCAAATATAGTTTGAGTTTATTTTAAATATTTACATTTATTTTAAATTCTTATTTATTTAAGAATTTAACAATTTTCTGATGGCCAGACATGGTGGCTCAAGCCTGTAATCCCAGCACTTTGAGAAGCAGAGGTGGGAGGACTGTGGAGTCCACGGGTTTGAGACCAGCCTGGGCAACTTGGTGAGACCTTGTCTCTACAATAACAAAAAATAACCGAGTGTGGTAGTGTGAGCCTATAGTTCCAGCTCCTTGGAAGGCTGAGGCAGAAGGATCATCTGAGCCCAGCAGGTCAAGGCTGCGGTGGCTGTGAGCATGCCACCGCACTCTAGCCCGGGTGACAGAGTGAGACTCCAACTCCAAATAAAAATAAACAACACATTTTAAAAAAGAAAAAGACAAGCTCAAGGAAGAGCATGGGTGTCTTAAGAGAAAGTGCACCCCAACCTGTTTTTTACTGAATGTTTTATATATTTTTTATTGATGATTAAGCAACCTATTTCTTAAAGTAAGATTTGTGTGCTATGTGGTGGGTTACAACCTGTTGATCACAGGTTCCTGTCTTTATTATCTACTTCTGAGCTCCCTTTCATTCTGTGAAAATTTTGGGATAATGGTAAAAGTTACTGTTTTGATAATTAAGATTCTTCCCCAAAACACCATCCCCCAGTACCTCCAATGCCTGATTCAGTGCAGGTATTGTTCTAGAGAATTCTGTCCTGATAAGGCGGCACCCAGCTAAATGCCTGACCATCTTGATTTTTAAATTATATAAACCATGCCTGCCTGCAAGAAACTCATCTTTCTCTAGTCTAGCTATCCTGCACCACCCACACATTTCCTAGGGGAGGGGGCACATGATGGAGCACACCTGGGCCTCCTGGGTACTGTAGGTGAGAGGGAGAGCCAGGTTCGCAAGTGGAAGGGAAATGTTCTATCAGGTGGATGCAAGGCTGAGCAACCATAGTCCACTGATGATGATGCAGGGAAAGATGAGAGGGTGGAGAGAAAGTGAAGGTCAGTCAAGGGTTGGAGGAAGCCCACGGGAGAGTAGCCACAGGATTCCCCAGCAACCAGGGTCAATTCGTCCCTAAGAAACGTGCAACCTCTTTCCTGGAATTTCTTCGCAGGACATCCACAGCACAGATGAGCCCAGCAGATCCAGGTGCAGCCCAGAGAGCTACCATGGGAGGTGGTGGGTTAGCCAAGTCAGTGCCTGTGTTCCTATCCCCAGAGGGAAGGTGTTGATGAAAACAAAAATTCTGTAATATATTTAAAGAGGCTTATTCTGTGCCAGATATGATTGACCATGGCCCATGGCACAATCCCAAGAGGTCTTGAGAACTCATGCCCAAGGTGGTTGGGTCATAGCATGGTTTTATACACTTGAGGGAGACAGACATTTAACGACAAGAACATACATCAACACATATGTGGTACATATTGGTTTGGCTTCGAAAGGCAGGACAGCTTGAAGCTGGGACTTACAAGTTGTAGGTTGATGTATGCATCTTTCGGTTGACAGCTGGGTGAGAGTTAAGTTATTGTCTAAAGATATGATATCAGTAGAAAGGAACGTTTGAGTTAAGATAAGGGGGATGTAGAGACCAAGGTTCTTATATAAATGAAGCCACATAGGTGGCAACCTTTAGCGAGAATAGATGGCAACTGTCTCTTATTCAAAATTTCAAGGTGTCAGGCTCTCAGTGAATCCCTCCTGGATCCAGGAAGGTCTGGAAGAGGAAAGATCTGGCTATGTTAATGGAGATTCTCTACAGATGTAAAATCTCCTCATAAAAGATGACTTTGCACGTCTATTTCAAAATATATCAAACAAGTATATTTGGGGTGAAATATTTTTATTTCTTTTAGGGCCTACTATCTGTCGTCTGGTGCTATAAAGTCAGACTGGAATTAGGCAACTTATTTTCACAGATTCTCTTTCCCAAATGAAAGAAGTATAATGAGGAGTGTCTGACAACCTTCGTAGTCATAGTCTAGAAATTAGTTTTGCAGGTTTTTCTAGGCCCAGAATCAGTTGTGGGACTTAAATTTTTATTTTTGGTTTTCCAAGGGAGGTGAGCATGTCCTGGATTCTTGTCTTCATGAACCTGGCGCTTTAGATTCTGGGGAGTCAGTAGAAGGAAACACCTCTATGTGAATAAGCTGGAAGGCATAGAGGGGAGAAAGGAAAGAGTGAATCACACAGCAAGAATCTCTCTGGATTCCTGTGCCCAGAGTTGTTTCAGAGGACAAAAAGACACAAAAATATTTGAATTGCACTTCTTTTAATATGAGGATCCAAATTTATTTTGGTCATAAATTAATAAACACATGAGCATTTTATACATAATGGACTTCATTGCATTGTTTGAAATTACAACACACTTTTCAAATAGGGACCTTCCACTGGGCAAAAGCAGAAAAAGATTCCCAACCACTAAGGAAACACTTTCGTGCCTATCATGTGTCATGTGCTAAACTTGATAGCAAAACCCAGCTAACCAAACTAAAAAATCAAACCCCAACAATTTCACGTCTCAGATTTTCCTTAAAGGAATAAATATGACAAACACTGATAAGGTTAATACTATAGCAGCATCTTTAAGGAAGTCCCCTGAGAAGGAACAAGGGAGCCGAAACCTGATTGGCTCCCTCTGAGATGTGAGGGTAGAACGTCTTGCACTGGAGAGCAAAGCTCAGGAGGCAGGAACACTCTGTGCTTCTAGAAAATGAAGGAGGAAGCTCGTGGGGTGCTGATTGAGCTTGAATCTTCAGGCAACTCTAAGTTTGGCCCTGACACACAGTCCTGGAACACGACAACACAAAACGCCTCGAGATGGAAACAACCGATAACTCTGAGATCTCCTCTCTCCATCAATGATCCAGACATAACTGGAATATTGTGGGGAAGGTTTTGCTGGAAAGAGGCTGAAATTCTACTGAGGTTGTCGAAAAATAAGAGAGCAGCACCAGAACAGAGGCCTAATGTGTCAGCCTTTCCAGGTCCCATTATCACAGTAGTTAAGAATTGATATTTCTGCTGGACTCCGTGGCTCGTGCCTGTAATCCCAGCACTTTGGGAGGCAGAGGTGAGAGGATTGCCTGAGTTCAGGGATTTGAGACCAACCTGAGCAACATGGTGAGATCTTATCTCTACAATATATCAGACTCATAAGATGACCTTGAACAATTATAATGCTATAAGAAAGCGATTGGCAGTAGCGGAAAACTGTCAGGGGAAGGGAGGATGAGACTGACAGTTGGTGGAAACTGCTAGGGGAAGGAGGGGCATACTTCATCAACAAGGGTACCTGCATGATCAATATTTGTATACATAACCCTGAATTGTACCCCACATCTTTACAATAAATAAATAAATTTAAAAAAAAAGAAATTCAGCCGGGCATGGTGGCACATGCCTGTGGGTTCAGCTACTTGGAAGGCTGAGGTAGAAGAAAAAATAATAATTGATATTTCTGTGCTGAGTATTTTTTTTTTCTGAGTCAGAGTCTCACTCTGTTGCCCAGGCTGGAGTGCAGTAGCACACTCACAGCCACTGCAGCCTCAAACTGCTAGGCTCAAGCAATCCTTCTGACTCAACCTTTCAAGTAGCTGGAACCACAGGCATGTGCCACCATGCCTGGCTAATTTTTGATTTATAGTAGAGATGAGGTCTCGCCAAGTTGCCCAGGGTTAGTCTCGAACCTGCTGGCTCAGGCAATCCACTCACCTTGGCCTCCCAAAGTGCTGGGATTACAGGCGTGTGCCACTGTGCCCAAACTTGTGCTGAGTATTTTACACAGAATTCAAGTGCTTACAGAGGGGCCAAGCTCCTCAAATAGGGTGTTCATATCTTAAAATGCAGCTCAAAGGCTTAGTGTCACAGGTCACCAGAAGCGAGAGGGACCATATAGTCTTGAATTGACAAGCATTTCACATCATTTCTGAGACCCATTCATTCTTCCTCACTGATAGCAGAGATCCCTGCCCCCTCTGTCCTGAGTCCAAATAGTGTTCAAGTTCACAAACATTCACTGGAAATGGGACTGAAATGAAACCTATTTACCACCTCTTATCTAAACCATATATCATCCCTCCCACCTTGTCCATAAGCAAGGGAACAGAGGTCCAAGTATGACTGCCCAGGTCAGGGACCAACTATATACAGGGCTTCACATATTTCAAATTTCTCGGTTCCTGTCTCATGAGTAAACAGCTACCAATAAATTATTAAATATTCACACACCTGTAAAGTTGTGAGGTTCAAAAGACTATCCTTTTTAGAAGTGATCACTCATCCAAACCTGGTCGAATCAAAGTCTACATGAGGGAGAGCTGGATCTCAGTCAGTAAGACCTTACAGAGGAGGATTTTCTTTCTTTCTTCCCCTTGTATTTCTACACATTTTATGTTTGTCTAATTCATCCTCATAATCATGTAAACAACCTAAGGTTTCTCCATGTTCGTATAATAGCATACAAAGATACAAAAATAGAAAGGTAGATATACAGTATCGAGTAATAGTTGAACATAAGTAAATGCACATGATCTAATGGATGAATCTTACACTATAACACAGGTAAAATAGGAATTTCTATTAGAATGCAAAAGTACCATTAACTAAAAAGAATAACATGCTAAAACAATGCTCAACACACACACACACACACACACACACACACACACACACACACACACACAGAGAGAGAGAAGTATACTACATCAGGGATCACATAGGATGACATTGAATGACACAGTGTCTCCAACTATTGATGACGTTTGCCTGTTGCTTACAGGCTGAAATCTAATTGAGCTTTTTCCAGAAAAAAAAAAAGGTAATCCAGGGAAGCTGTGGCTTCCTGCATAGATCCTTTCACTCCCGGGACACAGGTAAGTCAGCCCCACATTCTAGATAGATGAACTTTTCAGAGCCCACCAGGTGGTTCTGAATTTTCTCCTTAGCATGTCTTTGTCCCAGTGTTTCCAAGGCATCCAGCAGGGTGTGGACCGAAGCACTCTGCCCGGTTTTGTTGACCCATATCATCAGCATTTCATACAAGGCGTCCTCCGGGCCCGCCGCACGCTCTCTGGCCACAAGAATTTCATTGTCCAAGAGGCCCATCTGCCTCATGAGCTGATTCCAGGAGATATAGGGCACGACTTGTGAAAAGTAGTTGAAGAACATCCTCAGAGCTAGGAGGAGAAAGCCAACAGAGACAGGTAGGTGAGCTGGTCTCGGTTCAGAAAGGGTAAGGGATCTGACATCAGCCTCAGAAACCAAGTGTGGAACCCAGTGAGCTACCTGTGCAGTTGACCCTGTCACTCCAGCGTCCCACCTGCTTCCACCCACAGAGAATCCGTCATACTGCCAGGCCTCATCAGAACTCAAGCGGAAGTCAAGATCATTAGAAATTCTGCCCACAGAAAGGGCTGCTTACCCACTGAGGGAAGGGCAGATGGGTGCTATGAAGGGGAAAGCCATGTGGGGACGAGCCAAGGGTGGGACAGAGGGTGGGAACGGCGGAAGCTCAGAGGAGGGAAGCTGTTTGGGCGGTGCTTGTCACAGGAGCAGGTCTCTGGGCTGCCACACCTGCAGGTCCTGGCTAGGGGCCTCGTATTCACACCCAGCTCGACCTCACTCACTGGCAGGTCTCTGGGCTGCCACACCTGTAGGTCCTGGCTAGGGGCCTCGTATTCACACCCAGCTCGGCCTCACTCACTGGCCTGGGGCAGAGCCAAGTGGAGGAAACAGATTCTGAGCAAGGAGTGAACCCCGAGACGGAGCAACCCCACCCAGCTCTCAGGGTGTGAGGGATTAAAGGGAATGTGTGCCCCGTGCAGTGCATGGCCGTCCTTAGTGACAGAGGGGAGGGGATCCGAGGGTACGTTTCCTACAGCCTCACTTAAAAGAGCATGAAAAGAAACAAGGGTATTCATTTTCATGTATGGTACTGACTCAGCATACAGAAAATACAATTTCAATGTGCAATCAATAGACAAAAGATGATCAGTGAGATGCTTTCCATTCTTTGGCATTCATTCTTTGGACACCACGTGTAGTTTACACTACAGCTCCACAAACTGGCCTCTGTAGCTTCAAGTGCTGGTAGCCCCTTAAGGCCAGCGATGCCCTGCAGGACAGCGGAGCCCCGCAGGAGGCGCTCGGGGGCTGAGCCAGGCCCTGAACAGCCAACCGCCAACCGGAGAACAGGGAGGAGGTGGACGAGGACAGATGCAGGGTTGCCAGAGTTGTTGTTAGGACCCAGAGAAGGTGGAGTAGAGGAGGTGGATATGGAAACGGAAGAGGAGGATTTAGGGTTTGGAAGTCCAGGGACAATAGCTTAGGGTCTCCTTTCTCCAGCATGGAATGCCCTGGAGAAGCCCTGTCAGCTATGGGGTGGGCAGTTAGGAGTCTGTGTCTACTCCCTTCCTCCCTGCTGCATCACCAGGAGCTCTCACTCTCAATGGGGTCAGCACCATTGGCTGGAACCAGCAGCCCTCTTCCTGGAGATGCTTCCGCTCCCGCGGGTTTCTGTAACACACAGTGGGAAATGCCCTTGGTCAGAGTCAGGAGTGTGGATTCTAGTCCCGCCCCCACAAGCAGCCAGCTGTGACACTTGTGACATGTCACTTCCAGAACACTGTTTTAAAAGTCTGCCAACAAGACAAGAAACAGAAAAGATTCTTGGAAGGAGGTTGATACAATAATCATTATTTTAGATCGGATTGTGTATTTTAAAAACCTCAAGTTTAAAACAAAATACTTTAAAAAAAAAACTCAGCTTTCACAAGGAATAGAAATAATTCATCCGAACAAAATAAAAAATCTTGATTCAGTCATAGTAAAACACTTGATTTGAAATGCTATTTTCTTTGATTAAAACATTGAATGTTGAAAAGATCTCAATTATTCCTAGATCGACCAATTTAAGGCAATATTTTATTTTATTTTAATTTAATTTTATTTTTTTGAGTTGGAGTCTCACTCCGTCGCCCAGGCTGGAGTGCAGTGGCACACTCACGACCACCCCAGTATCCACCTGCTGGGCTCCGGCTATCCTTCTGCCTCAGTCTTCCAAGTAGCTGGAACTACAGATGCGCACTACCACACCCGGCGAATTTTTGGATTTATTGTAGAGATGAAGTCTTGCCAAGTTTCCCAGGCTGCTCTCGAACCCATGGGCTCAAGCAATCTCCTCACCTTGGTCTCCCACGCTGGAATTACAGGCTGAGTCACCAAAGGTAATTTTAAAAGTCCAGTGATTCGGTGGCTCAAACCTGTAATCCCAGCACTTTGGGAGGCTGAGGTGAAGGGAGACTACAACCCCCCCCAAAAAAATAAAAAGGTCCAGTGATTTTGGGGGAGGTTGGAGAAACTCTTAAAGGATAATTCTAGATTTTACCTGATAAAAAGTTAATTGAAAAACAAAGGTAGAGGTAATTGCTCTCTCAGATATAAAATCATATTAGAAAGTTTCATTTGGTATTGTACACGATATAATCCCTTTCATGTCAATGAAACATATAGATATACATATGCATGTATGTATAAAGATGGCATCTGCATAAAGAGCGTAGCCAAGAATCACAAGAAATTGTCTACTGTAGCTATCACTATAAACAGGGTCAGAGGGCTAGGGGAGGAAACCACGAGAATCCTGTTATTCACCAAATATTTCCGTACTAGGGCGGATGTGTGGATGCGTGGATTTAGATGTCTGAGTGTAGTGGCTTATGTCTGCATTCCCAGCAGTTTGGAAAGCTGAGGCTGGGGGATCTTAAGTCCAGGGATTTGAGATCAGCTTAGGCAACACAGCAAGACCTCGTCTTCACAAAAAAATAAAAAAATTAGATGGGCATGGTGGCATATGCCTATAGTCCTAGCTACTTGGGAGATTGAGGCAGCAGGATGGCTTGAACCCAGGAGGTCAAGGGAGCAGTGAGCCGTGAATGATCCACTACAATCCAGCCTGGGTGACAGAGTGAAACCATGAATCAAAAAAAAAAAAAAAAAAAGAAGTGATGAATCGGCATGGAGGAGTTATTGGCATTTTAAAATTGTCTTTGTTGTCTTTAAAAATATCTTCTCTTTGTTTAAAAATAATGTGGTATATGACCAGGTGCAGTGGCTCACACTTATAACCCCAGCACTTTAGGAGGCTGAGGCAGAAAGACTGCTTTAGCCCAGGAGTTCAAGACAAGCCTAGGCAACATGGCAAGACCTCGTCTCTACAAAAAAATTTTAAAAAATTAGCGGGGCATGCTGGCTCAAGCCTGAAGACCCAGCTTTTCAGGAGGCTGAGGTGAGCTATGGCAGTGCCATCACACTCCAGACTGGGCAACAGAGTGAGACTCCAGAAAATAAAAAAAGAGGGTGGTATAGATGTAAGAAAAAAACAGAAAGACATCGTCTAGGTGGAGGAGAGATTGTGGTCTCTATATATGTTTGACACGTGGCCAAGGAAGGAGCAAAAGCCGAGGGAAATGGAAGCCTCGGTGCAAAATGGGCTTCCAGGAAGGAGACAGAGAAACAGAATAATTCCCAGAGGTCCTCACTTCACATCAAATCACAAAATAAATTCCATTTTGATTCTATTGTTCTATGCTAAAAATCAAATGATTAAGAAATGCAGTCCTTAGCCAGGCGCAGTGGCTCACGCCTATAATCCCAGCACTTTGGGGGGCTGAGATGAGAGGATTGCCTGAGCTCACAAGTTTGAGACCAGCCTGGGCAACTTGGTGAGACCTCATTTCTACAATAAATCAAAATATCAGCCAGGCATGGTGGTGCGTGCCTGTAGTTCCAGCTACTTGGAAGGCTGCGGTGGCCATGAGCGTGCCACTGCACTCCAGCCTGGGCAACAGAGTTAGTCTCCAACTTAAAAAAAAAAAAAAAAAGAAATACACTCTTTGAAGGGAAGAACATTCTAGGCTTCCCAGCAATGAATAATCAAAGGTGTGCCCAGATTTAACACCTACTCAATACCACATCAACACTGGTGAACTGGTATGGACAACTGGGTGTGTGTGTAGCAAAAATAGCACTTCTATGCATCGACTCACAAACTCTGCTTCTTTTTTTTTTTTTTTTTGAGTTGGAGTCTCACTCTTGTTGCTCAGGCTGGAGTGCAGTGGCACGCTCACAGCCACCACAGCCTTGACCTGCTGGGCTCAGGCGATCCTTCCATCTCAGCATTCCAAGTAGCTGGAACTACAGATGCACGCCACCACACCTGGCTATACAAACTCTGCTTCTTCTTAGAAACCTCCCTACAAACATGATCAGAAATCTGGACAGAGATTTATTTTCAAATATGTCCAATGTAATAATAATTTCAGAGTAAATCGGAAACTCCTGCTGTTCTGAGCAAGGGCTCCCTACTTCTGATAGGAGCACACGGTGGGAACTGTGTGGCCCTTATTCAGTCATCCACAAACGCTGCGGCACCCACTCTGTGCCTTTACTGCTCCAGGCTCTGGAGACACAGCAAAGACGGGACAGGGACTGAGAAGCAGGAAGGCCACAGGGTGGCTCAGTCACCATGTCAGGGTGGCTGCTCAGTCCCCTGCAATCCCCCATCTCCCACAGACTCCTCTTCCCCTGGGCCAGGAGAGTTGAGGCACCGCCCTCACCCTCTGTCTACAAAGTCCTGAGACAGCAGACAGATGGCTGCCCCCTACTCACCGGTAAACGCTCTGCTTCCCCTGAGGACTGTCTGGTGACATCCACCAGCTCCTCAGGCTCCAGACCTTCTATTTCCTGCTTGGAGACCTGGAGGGACCTTTGATCTGTGCTGCTCAGGACCTCATTAAGGTCAATGTCCTCAGTCACTGGCACTTGTTGTGGGGGACATCGCCACTGGAAAAAGACCTTGGGAAGGCAAAGGGCTGACTCAGGAGTCCAAACCCAGGGTTCCCTGCAGGTCTGGGCCTGTTGTCCCCATCCCTTCCCAATGAGGTCACCCCAGATGGCCATCAGCTTAGCACAACCAGGACGGTTCCTGGCACCGAGCCCCTGGTGCTGTTCTAGGGAGGGTCGCCCTTATCCTCAGGGTGCAGGGCTGCTGGTGTGAGGGTGTCACCCAGGCCACGGGAAGGACAGGACCACAACATGGCCCACCAGCCTGTGAGGTGCTCACAATGACCACGCATGCCTCATAGTCAGTTTAGAGCCCTGGGCCACTTTATACAGCCAGGGCAGCCATAAGGACGATGGGGAAGCCCCACCCAGGACTCTGCTATGGGCGGGAAACTGTTCCCGAAACCCCAAAAACCCTGTGTTCAGGAAAAGCCAACTCACTCTGTTCATGCACTCAGGGTCCCCTCCACGACCTGAAAGAAAAGGGGTTCCCTTAGCGGGCAGTGTCTGGGTAGGGGTGGGCCGGGGGTTTGGACACTGGATAAGAAGCCCGGGGCCTGGGGAAAGGAATGAAGCCTTTCCAACTCAGACACACCCTCGGGAGGGATGGGAGAATGGAAACAATAAAAATAAACTTCTATGAAATCTGTTTCTGCTCTGACCAAAGCTATATAAACCCCCTGACTATTACTCATCCTGAGGAGAGCTAACTGCTTCTCTGACCTGGCTGGGCCCTGAAGATGGAAGGAACGGGACCTGCCCTCCTGGACTTGGCCAGAAGATGAGGGGACCATCAGCCTCAGGAGAGGAATTGATGAGATCCTAGTACTCGTAGGCACAGGAGGTGGAGGATGGAGGAGTGGTCACAGGGTACAAGACAGAGCCAGGCCGGAGACCCTAGGACTTGGGATAGAAGTGAGCATTTATGTGGGGACAGAACAGGTAGGGTCAGGGCAGAAAGTGCCCAGCACCTCTGCCCTCAGCCACACCTACCTGGGCAGAAGCATTTCCAGAAAATGCATGCGAATATCAGCACCAGCAAGAGGATACCAATCACAACCCCGACTACAATCAATACCATGAGGTTTTCACTGCCTGAGGAAGGGAAGGCAGAGATGGTGCTTCCTGGGTTAGTGGTCATTGGTTCTCCAGGAGATGGGGCTTCCTTAGTGGTGTTTGTACCTGCTTTTTTGCTTATACACTGAATGTCACTCTTGGGCGTACAATCTCCGACCTTGTCCAACCCTTTGGGGCACCTGGGTACACATGGAGAGGAAATGATGGGATTCTGTGAGGGAAAGGCAGCCAGATGGGATGAAAGAGAAGCCACCCTACCTGCCAGAGTCCCTGAGAAGGTGTCAGAGGAAGGATAGGGTTCTCGTGTCTGCAGGGGCCCCTTACTCTCCCTTGCTGAGTCTGGGGAAGGAGTTGAGCATCACACTTCAACTTCTCAGGCTCCCTGCTCAGTGGTCAGAGCTGCAGCCGCCAGGAGCCTTCTCTGCAGGGCACAGACGGAGCTTCCCTGGGCTGCGGGGGAGGCCCAGGTTAGGAGGACCCTCTCTTCAGGGAAAGGTCAGAAGCCCGTGTAGCCCCAAGCTGAGCCCCCTCCTCCAGTAAGCCCCTAATACAAGTGTGCTCCTGTCCCACCTGACTGACTTCCTTCCAGTCACAGCCAACACCGGGGGGGTCAGAGAACAGTACATCACTACTGGACTCTGAAACCCCAAATAGGGAAGAGACGGGACTTGTGGGGTTGGGGGGCCGGGGTGAAGCCAGCTGGGTTGGCTCAGGTCTTCATGGGAACCTTGAAGAAGCTGCACCCATGGCCTTAATATGACTCTGTGGACCCCTTGGTGAATAATAAATATGTTAAAAATCCATGTTAGGACTCAATTGTTTTAAGGGTAAATGCAAGCCATGGTGGATACTATGCGATTCTTTTCCAATGATTTCAAAGTAGAATATTTCATGGGCCCCTATAGGTATCTGGGTCCAGTGAACAAGTCAGTCTGGACAAGTGGACACATGCTGATGGGATGTGGGAGAATGGGTGGTGCAGGGGATAGAGATGGGGACAGGCAGATGGACCAGGAGGGCTCACCGCAGGCCCAGGAGACCCATAGGCTCAGGGACCCCCATGGGGGTAGAGGCTCCATGGGGCCAAGGGAGTATGAGGGCTACAGGGAAACTTGGGTCCTCTGGGGGTACTCTTAAGCTGCTGGGAGTCCCTTGGCTCCCCAGTCTCACCCCGAGCGGCACTTCTGGCAGATCTCAGGGGAATTTTCATCCTTGTAAGTGCCTGGTTTGCATTGACATACTGTGTCACTGGTCTTCGTGCAAGGCCTTTCCTCTACTTCATCTGGAGACAAAGGATAAAGTTTTGGAGATGTGTTTCCTTCATGTGTCCCTCAGTCCTTTCTCACCACCCCAATCCCCTCCCACTCAGTTCCACTAAGTTCAGCAAGGAGTCCTGAGGCCCGGTTCCTGCAGCAATACATTCGGGGCACAGGGAAGACAGCCACTGTCAGCTGCCACCCATATTCAGTCATACAAAAGGACTGTGATTTCTTATTTATTACATTCGATTGGGAGAAAGAATCATTTAGATCACATTGTAGTAGCAAGGGATATCTCCTGAGAGAGCTTGGGAGGAGAGGAGCCCTTGGGTGACTTCCCAACTGCCTCACCAGGCTGGGGACTCAGGACCTGAAGGCTGAGAGAGGCCAGGCACCTGCCAGGAGCACAGGGCCCAGGGGGAGAGCCTGGCCCAGGACCAGATCTGTGTCATGTTGAAACCCAGCCCTTTCCACTTGGCCATGCCTTCTACATGCTGTGGTGATACCCCCCGCTGCCGTGGAACTGACAGATTAAAAGATTTCCCTACTAGTGGCGTGCATTATGAAAATAATTTTATTTTATTTTGTTGACCTAAAACATAATTGAGCAAGAGCGTATGATTAAGACCAAGTTGAGCTGTAACTTGGTTCACTGACTCTCACGGGCTACAATTCTCACCCATCACCCTGCACTCCACCTCTGGCTATGGGTCCACATGTCTGTACCTGATTTACAAACTGAACACAGTAAACAGGAAGGTAAATTGTTCCAGTTACTGGTGTAATTCACACCATCTGTGCACTGCTTACAATTTCCAGTGTGCTCTGATAGATAGTGTCCTGTGAAGGAACAGAAGAGTCAGTGAATGAATCGCTACAGAATTCTCAGAGGCTGGCAGTAGTGATTGGGAAACTCCTTCTTCGGTCACCCGTGGAGTCCACATGAGGAAATCCACTCTACCTGGCTTGGTCTTGTCATTAATTCTGCATCTACACACCTCCCACCAGCACTGCTGACAAAAAATATAACACAAGTCACATATGAAATTCAAATTCATAGTATCCATAATAACACTGTAAAAAGAAAGAGGTCAAACCAACGTTATCAATGTATTTTTTGACCGAAAATATCCAGAACATTGCCATTTCAACATGTAATTCACATAAGGCATTTCATTGTTTTACTCTATTTTTAAAACCACGTCTTCAAAATCCAAAGTGTATTTTTCAAATCTTCATTCAGAGTGACTATGCTTGAAAATAGAATAAAATAAAATAAAATTGGGTGCATCTGAAGGCCACCATTCTATCACAGAAGCAAAAAACGGAATACCACATGTTCTCACTCATAAGTGGGTCCTAAACATTGGGCATGCGAACACAAAGGTGGGAACAACAAATGCTGGCATTGCTAATGAAGGGGGAAAGGGAAGAAGGATGGGGGTTCAGGGGCACACAATCACTCATTGGGTACCATGTCCACTACCAGGGAGAGAGAAGGCTTGCTAGAAGCCCAAACCTCACCTGCACCCCACAACTCTAAAAAAAATAAATAAAAATAAAATTAATCTCAACAGCAATAACAAAAAAACAGAGTGGCTATGTTTGAAGTGATCAACATGCATGTGAGCCTGTAGATGGAGACAGCGTCACCTGGGTCTCTGAAAACTCATGGAAGAAAGCTTAACCTCCATCTTCAATGAGTTCATGCTCAGGAAAAGACACTAACAGGCACAGAGGTCATACGACAGTAAGGAGAAAACCTTCAGCTAAAGCTCATGCCACCTGCCACAGGAGAATAATAGGTCTTACCTGTATAGAATCAAAGGATGATCCAAAGAAAAGGAGCCTACCTAATGCTGCTGTGGAATGCAGAGTCGTTCTCCATGCTTGAGGTGAGGATGTCCCGAGGCTGGACCTTCACCTCCAGGGCTTTGGTCCTTCCAGTGACCTTACTCTCCTCTGCAGCATCTATTTCTCTCTCCTCTCTGATTCATGTTTATGAATATTGAAAGATACTCTTAGGAAATCCAACTTTCCTGTAATACTGTGTTATGATGAGGACCCTTGCTGTCAATGACTAAAATGTAATTATTTGGCTGGGCTCAGTGGCTCAGCCTGTAATTCCAGCACTTTGGGAGGCCAAGGCGAGTGGATTGCCTGAGCCCACGGGTTCAAGACCAGCCCAGGCAACTTGGCAAGACCTCATCTCTACAATAAATTAAAAATTAGCTGGGCGTGGTAGCACATGCCTGTAGTTCTGGCTACTTGGAAGGCTGAGGCAACAGGATTGCCGGAGCCCGGCAGATTGACACTGGGGTGGCCGTTGACACCTCAAGTCTGGAGAACAACTCTGCATTCCATGACAGCATTAGGTAGTGCCACTGCACTCCAACCTGGGTGAAGGAGTGAGACTCTAGTAAAAAAAAAAAAGTGATTATTTAATGATGGTGCTGGGGCAACTAAGGTTGCTGCTGAAAAATAACAAAATTTGTTTCATATGCTCTCCTTATAAGAAAATAAAGACTGGGTAGATCAATGAGTCAACTGTCAAATATGACATCACACAAGTACTGCAAAAGACACATGAAAAAAATTTTTCTTAAAGTTTGGAGAGGATTTCAGTATGCCAAGAAACTATGAAACTTGCATAAAGACAACTATATTAAAATTAGGAAGAAAATTATGCATGGAATAAATCATGACTAAGATAAAAATAAACTAGGAGAAAATATTTGTAACACAAATCACATTTAAAAACATAATTTCCTTAATCTATAGAATCACTTAAGAACTAGACAGAAGACCAACAAAGAAATAGTGGACTTATAAACCAGCTAAACTTAACAGACCCTGAAAACAAACAAACAAACCAAGCCTAGATGGCTTTACTACTGAAATGTATCAAATGTTTCAAGAAAAAATGAATAAAAGATATCCACAAATTCTTTTTAAAATATAGCAGAGGAGGGAAAACTTCTCAATTCAGTATTACCCTAGTACTGAAACCAGAAAAGGGACATCACAGGAAAACAACAGATCAATGATTCTTATGGATATGGATGCAAAAATTTGCAGCAAAATACTAATAAATCAAATTCAAAAAAATATAAAAACAATTACATATCATGACCAGTGGATTTTATCCCAGGAATTCAAGGTTGGTTCAACATCCTGAAATAAATTAATGTAACAAATCATATCAATAGAATTAAAACCAGAAGTGACATAATTATCTCAAAAGACACAGAGAAAGCATTTGACAAAATTCAATATCCTTTCATCATAAAAATCACAAAATAAACTAAGAACAGAAGTGAATTTTTTCAACCTTATCTAGGAGACCTACAAAAATCCACAGCTAACATCATACTTAATGGTAAAATACTAAAAGATTTTCTACAAAACAGATATCTGTTCTCAACACTTTTGTATTCAACATTGTAGTGGAGGTTCTAGCTGGGGCGATTAGGCAAGAAAAGGAAATAAAAGGCATCAGATTAAAAAGGAATACAGATGGAAAACTTTCCCTATTTGCAAACAGCATGATCTTATATAGATAAAATCCTAAGGAATCCACTATAAAAGCATTACAAATAATATAAAAATACAGTAAGGTTAAAGAATACAAGATCAATGTACAAAAATGAATTATATTTTTATACACACAATCAATTCAAAAATGAAATAAAGAAAAAAATTTCATTCATAATAGTATAAAAAGTACTGGCTGGGTGCAGTGGCTCACACTTGTAATCCTAGCACTTTGGGAGGCCGAAGCAGGAGGATTGCTTGAGCCCCGGAGTTTGACACCAGTCTAGGCAACAATCGTGAGACCTCATCTCTATAAAACTCAAAAAATTAGCCGGGCATGGTGACACACTTAGTCCTAGCTATTTGGAAGGCTGAGGTGAAGGATTGCCTGAGCCCAGGAGGTACAGGATGTGGTCAGCCATGATCATGCCACTGCATTCCAGCCGGAGCAGCAGAATGAGACCACGACTCAAAAAAAAAAAATTAAATATTTAGAAATTAATTTAAGAAACCAAATGCAAAATGTGTAGTCTTAAAACTATAAAATATTGCTTAAAATTAAAGATAATCTAAACAAATGGAAAAACATCTCATGCTTATGGAGCAAAAGACTTAACATTGTTAAGATGACAATATACTCCAAACTGAGCTACAGATTCAACACAATCCCCATCAGAAACTCAGCTGACTTCTTTTTAGAAATTGACAAGCTGATTCTAAAATTCATATAAAAGTACAAGGAATCAGGCATAAACAAAATAATTCTGAAAAAAGTAAACAAAGTAACAAGACTCACACTTCCTGATTTCAAAACTCAGTATGCCCTCCAGCCTGGGCAACAGAGTGAGACTATGACTCAAAAGACGGAAAAACAAAAAACCCAGTACAAAGCAACAGGAGTCAAAACAATGTGGTACTGGCAAAAGGACAGACACAGATCAATGGAATAAAACTGAGAGTCCCAAAATAAACCCATACCTTTATGTTAGAAATAAACTGATTTCTGATAAAGGTGCCAAGACTATTCAATGGAAAAGAAAAAAAAACACCCAGTCTTTTCAATAAATGGGGCTGTGACGACTGCAAGTGGATAGACTCATGCAAAGGAACAAAGTTGGAACCTTGTCTGACACCATGTACAAAAATTAACTGAAAAATAATCAAATATGTAAGTGTAAGAGCTAAAACTACAAAACTCTTAGCAGAACATATGACCTTGGATTTGACAAAGTAGCAAAAAGTATCCATTAAATGAAAGAACCAGAAAGTGTAGGAAACAGAAGACTGGAAGAACATGGAGACAAAGGTGGTGTAAAGGATTAGAGATCAGTCTTAGAACGTACCTGGTGGACACAACCCTCCAAAGAGGCTATTCTTTAATTGTTGTAGGGCAGTTGACTGATCATAAACTCTGGTGATTGTGGCTGAGTCACATTGGATCTGTGGGGGCAAAGCAGAGATTGGCATGAGTGGCTTCTAGATCTTACCCATCGCAAGTCAATTTCTCATTCCTCTCCACTCAGCCTCCAAAACTAAACAGACTTGGATCTTTCTCCCAGTTCTAAAACTCTCAACCATTTATTCATAGTCATACTTGTCTCTGCCTCATTCCCTCAACCCTTGGTAACCACTATTTTACGTTTGGCTTCTATAAATTTGACTATTCTAGGTGCCTCATATAAATGGACCCATAAGTTTTTATCTTTTTCTTATGACTAGTGTATTTCACTTAAAATAATATCCTTACAATCCATCCATGTTATACCATGAGTTAGAACTGCCTTGCTTTTTAAGGCTGTATAATATTTCATTGTATGTATGCATCATATTTTGTCTATTCATTCATTTGTTGATGGACATCTGGGTTGCTTCTACCTTTTAGCTATTGTGAACAATGCTGTTATGAACATGGGTGTACAAAATCTCTTTGAGATCATGCATTCAGTTCTTTTGGAATATACCCAGAGATGACATTGCTAGATCTTCTGGCAATCCTATTTTTAATTTTTTAAGAAACTGTCATACTGTTTTTCCAGTGTCTATATCATTTTATATATCCACCTATAGGGTACAAGGGTTTCAATTGTTCCACATTCTCATTAAAATTCATGATGTATTTTTTGATAGGCCTTCCTGTTGGATGAGATGCTATTTCCTTGTGGTTTTGATTTGTACTTTTCTAATCATTAGTGATGTTGAACATCTTTTTATTTGACTCTGTTTGTTGGCCATTTGTATATCTTCTTTGGAAAAATATCTTATTCAAGTTCTTAACCTATTTTTAATTGGAATTGTGTTGTTGTTGATGACTTGTAGGTGTTCATACTCTGAATATCAACCCCCGAGTCTTTATTTTTTCCCATTTCATAAGTTGCCTTTTAACTCTGTTGTGTCCTTTGATGCAAAAAAATTCATTTTTATATTCTCTAATTTATCTATTTTTACTTTAGTTGCCTGTGCTTTTATTGTCTTAGCCAAGATATAATTTCCAAATCCAATGTTGTGATGCTTTCACCCTATGATTTGTTCCAAGAGTTTTATGATTCTTTTAGCTCTTACGTTTAGGTCTTATGTCAATTTAGAGTTCATTTTCATATATGGTGTAAGGTAAGGGACAGGGACCAACTTCATTCTTTTCCATGAAAATGTTGTTTTCCCAACATCATTTGATAAAAAGACTATTCTTTCTCTCATTCAATGGTCTTGGCACTCTTGTTGAGAATCACTTGACCACATATGCAAGGCTTTATTTCTAGGCTCTCTATTCTATTCCATCAGCCTACATATCTCTTCTTTATGTCAGTGCAACACTGTTTTAAGTATTATAATCTTGTAAAATGTTTTGAAATCAGAAAGTTGGCTGGGCTTAGTGGCTCAGCCTGTAATCCCTGCACTTTGGGAGGCCGAGGTGAGTGGACGGCCTGAGCCCACGGGTTCAAGACCAGCCGGGCATCTTGAGTTGCATGAGCCCAGGGATTTGAGACTAGCCTGGCAACTTGGTGAGACTTCATCTCCACAATAAATCAAACAAATTAGCCAGCCATGGGGGTGCTCACCTATAGTTCCAGCTGCTTAGAAAGCCAAGGCAGAAGGATCTCCTGAGCCCAGCAGGGCAAGGCTGTGGTGGCTGTGATCATGCCACTATATTCAGTCAGCCTGGGTGATAGGAGACTCTGACTCAAAAAAAAAAAAAAATAAGAAAGAAGAAAAGATTATGTCATCAGTCAGGTGGCTCACACCTGTAATCCCAGCACTTTGCAAGTCCAAGGTAGAAGGGTCACTTGAGTCCAGGAGTTCAAGACCTGCCTGGGATACATAGCAAGACCCTCTCTATAGATAAACAAATAATAACATCTGCAAACCAATAATTTTATTTCTTTTCAATTTTGATGCCTTTCAAAAATGTTGCTTGCCTAATTGCTCTGAATATGACTTCCACTACTATGTTAAAAAGAGGTGATGAAAGTAGGTATCTTTGTCTCATACCTTATCTTGGACTGAAAACTTTTAGTTTTTCACTACTGAGTATGATGCTAGCTGTGGGCATTTAATAAGTGGCTGTTATTATGCTGAGGTAGTTTCTATCCATTCCTAGTTGGGTGACTTTATTTTTTTAAAGCAGAATTTAATGAGAAGACAGGAAACCTTCCACAGTAGGAGGAGACCTGAGGGGGTTACCCTGTTGAATGTTTTAGTAAGAAAAAGTTTTTAATTTTATCAAATTCTTTTTCTGCATCACTTGAGAATGGAATGATATAGCTTTTGTTCTGCACTGTTAATTATTATCCATTAATGCTAATATGCTGTTAATGTGTGTTAGATTTATTAATTTTCATATGTTGAAACTTCCTTGCATTCCAATAACAAATCCCATGTGGTCTTGGTGTATGTGTGTGTGTGTGTGTGTGTGTGTGTGTGTGTGTATTATTATTTTTAATGTACTGCTGTATTTTGTTTGCTAGTATTTGGCTGAGGATTTTGGCATCAATATTCATAAAGGATATTGGTCTGTAGTTTTGCTTTTTTGAAGTGTCTTTATCTGGTTTTGGTATCAGAGTAATGCTGGCTTCACAGAATAGCTAGAAAGGGTTTCATTCTCTTTACTTTTCTTGGAAGAGTTTGAGGAGTTTTGGTGTTAGTTCTTTGTTAAATGTTTGGTAGATTCACCTGTGAAGTCTTCTGAACCTGCATTTTCTTTGTTGGGAGGTTTTTGATTACTGTTTCGATCTCTTTATTAGTTATAGTTCTGTTTGAAATCTCTATTTCTTCATATTCAATCTTGGTAAATAGTGTGTTTCTAGGAATTTATCCATTTCATCTAGGTGGTCTAATTTTTTGATGTACAATTATTCACAGTGTTTTCTTGTACTACTTTTGATTTCTGTAAATTTGCTTGTAATGCGTCCATTTTCTTTTTTCTTTGTTTTTTTTGAGTTGGAGTCTCGCTCTCGCCCAGACTGGAGTGCAGTGGCCGCTCCCGGCCCCTGCAGCCTCGACCTGCGGGGCTCCGGCGATCCTTCCGCCTCAGCCTTCCAAGTAGCCGGAACTACAGGCACGCGCTACCACGCCCGGCTGATTTTTGGTTTATTGTAGAGATGAGGTCTCGCCAAATTGCCCAGGTGGGTCTTGAACCCGCGGGCTCAGGCAATCCACTCACCTCAGCCTCCCAAAGGCGCGGGATTACAGGCTGAGCC
>CAUYQG010167109.1:0-18317 GCA_963574415.1 Tarsius wallacei
ATTAGCTGGGCATGGTAGCACGCGCCTGTAGTTCCAGCTACTTGGAAGGCTGAGGCAGAAGGATCGCCAGAGCCTAGCAGGTCGAGGCTGCGGTGGCCGGGAGCGGCCACTGCACTCCAGTCTGGGTGACAGAGTGAGACTCCAACTCAAAAATAAATAAATAAATAAATAAATAAATGTGTGTTTTTTTTTTAAATGGTAGTAATAGAAAAAAACAGGTTTAGGGTGGTATATGCTATGTGCACTCAATTTCTTTTCTAAAATCCAAAATTTATGAATATGAAAACTCTTGTCCTGAAAGCTTTGGATACTGGCTTGTGGATTTATAGTTGCATGATCTTGAGCAAGATCTTTCAGCTTCTTAAATGCCAGTTTTCCCATCTGGAAAATGGGTATCAAATTGTATCTTCTCTTAAAAAGTTGCTGTGGAGGACACAGTGATGTTCCTCCCAGATCCCCTCTCAGGAAAGGCCTGATGCCCAAACTGCAGGAGGAGCTGTTGGCAGTCCACCTTTGGCAATCAGCCCAACAGGGTTGATCTTAGGGCAGAAAGCCCTGAGGGGGAAGGGTTGCATGTTGTCTAGTCAAGGTGGAGGTATAAAAGTCTGCCATTTCTAAAAGACTGAGAGCCAGAATTTCCAGTTACCAGCAAACACTTCACTCTAAACTTTTAATGTTGGCACATCTCAGTGGGAATTTCAAAATAGTTTGCTAAATTCATAAGAAACACCCAGTCTTTCAATATCTGGGTGGAGGAGTTGGAAGTTATAGTAAATGTTTTAAAATGTGGTATAGTTCACTGATTTTATAAATTCAAAATATAAGTACTTTAAGCTATATTACAAAAAATTATCAAATTATAATTATCAAATTATAAAAACATGGGAAAGGGCATGGCATGGGTCTGGAGAGGATGATTGGAAATATGAAGGCTACGATTGCTCCTGGAGTTTCTGGAATATCTGCAAGAAACTGGCAGAAAAACCAGCAGCTATATAGATATATATACATAGACACACACACACACACAGTACCAAAAAAAGTATACACATTTTAAGGAAGAAAAAACTATATAGATATTGTAATACTCAAAGTCACGTTTGACTTGTAAAAGGTGCTCGAAGTGGTTACCATCAGCATCCAGAGACTTCGGATTATGGCAACCATCACTAAAATCACTTAAATTGTGTACACATTTTTCTGGCACCCTGGTATATAGATATAAAAGGGAGGAAGCTATTTCTGAAGTGCTATCAATTAGGTAAGCTCTACCTACAAACTTTTAGCTAACCCTCAAAAGCAAAGCTGGTTGCTAATGGCCCAACTATGAAAAAATTGTGTCTTATCAGTCTAGCTCCAAGCTTCCACCTCATATAGCTTTAACTAGCAGAGATTGTACTGCTCTTCCAGCCATTATCATTGATAATGCTATTCTGCCAGGGATGACAGAAAACTGGCTAGGGGAACCAAATCGGAATTTAGAAACTTCTGGAAAGACCTAAGCCAAGAAGGCAAGAGGTTGCCTCCACCAATACTGTCTTCTTCCCAAACAAGGAGGGGAGGTAGAAGAAAGAGGAACCCTATTACAATTTCAAATCAATGACAATGTAACACAGAAAACCTTTGGGTGACAGAAATTTTCAGGTGGAAAACATTCTATGACCATTCAGTTGACAGATCCACTAGAAGCAACTGGCTTTCCCACCAGTTTCTTATAGGTAGACCAGAAACTCCAGCAACAATTGTAGCCTTGGCCTATCCTATAGTCCTCTCTAGACCCATGCCGTATCCTTTCCCAACTTGCTGCCCTCAGGGACCTCCCCTCAGGGCCTTCCCCTAGGTTGCTGCCCTCAGGGACCTCCATCCAGTTTCCAGTGTGCACTGGCTTCCCATTGGGTTGACCAACCAGGAGCAGAAGGATCCCAGAAGGCAGGCAGAGGAGGAGGTCAGAGTTCTCGCCACACAGGTCCTGCCAGGCTCTTGTCCCGGTTCTCTCCGGCTCCAGGCCCTGGTGACAACTCCCTTCCCTTCCTCCTTCTGACCTAGGGGTGGTTTCAACCCTGGGCAACTGCACTATCCCTTTTGATGTCCTTACACCCTGCTCACACTTTGTAAATCATCTGTTAAGCTCTCTCCAAGTTTTGAGTCTGCCATTTGCTTCCTACTGCAACCCCCAATATCAATAATAATCAACGTTATTAAACATTTGCTATAAGTTCTGCAAACACTGTGTCATTTAATCCCCCCAAGAATTCCATGAAGTGGGTGTTATGAGTCTACCTTGCAGTTGATGCAACTAAAGCTTAAAGAAATTACAGTCACACACCTAGAAAATAAGCCAGGAAAACTAACCCAAGCTGTTTGGGTGCAAACTCTGATTTTCACCACTATGCTAGGCTGCTGTGATGAGTGTCAGACCTCCCCATTTCCACAACATTCAGCAGACCATTGAAATATTTTCGGAAACTGTCCCCCTCCCCCAGCACCAAATAAAGTGATACAAACAGATTAGTATCTGGTGTACACCAGATAAAAATGACCGGCAACACTTCTGACAATTTTCAGATGTACTCACTCCAAGCTGCCTTTCTTCGTTCTTTTCTGAGAGGCTAAAAAAAGTTTTGAATCTGTGAGGTCTATAAGTGGTGGAGCATGCATGGGAGGGTGGGACCGAGAGAGAGAGAGAGAGAGAGAGAGAGAGAGAAAGGGAGAGAATGAAAAAGGTCTAGACAGGCAGGTCATGCTTAAATATCAAATCACTCCCAGCCATGCTTTGGTCTTCAATAAGAGGGTGGCAGATGCACACGTGGCGAGTGCTGACCTTTGAAATCGAGAGCAAGCTTTTATAGACAGGATCTCAACTCAGTCCAACAACATGAGAGGCTGTGTGCACTAGGGAATGAAATTTTTGTCTGCCAAATTAGACCAGCCAGAGACCCTTTGTCGTTAAACTGCTGCTTCTATAAACCATAGTCCCCACTTAGTGCAGTCATAGATCTTTGTGGCCTCACATTTCTTTTTCAAAACCTTCTTGAATATCTTGCACATACAGATGACCTTTAGACTCCATTTAGCGAGTTCTTAAATCTACCCCATCCCACTGGGATCTCGGTTGAAACAGTGTGAACTTCCCATTAGTTTCAGTGCAGCCATTGTCTCCGTGAGGCTTCCTTGTTGCCGGCAACAGAGTTCAACTCAGGCTAACCTAAGCAAAGAGGGACTTACTAGGAGGGTGTCAAGGCGTGGTAGAATTTATGGGAGACCTGCACAATTTATGGGGACTAAGTTTGGGACGGGCAGGAACCAAGGAAGCTTCACAATGCCAAGGAAGCAGAGAAGAGAGCTACTGTCTAGAATCTGGAATCGTCTGATCCAAATGCCTCTGGTCCCACCATGAGAGACTTCTAACCAATCGCTCCTCTTGCACTGCTCGAGGCTCATAGTGCATAGAGAAAGTGCCTGGAGGTCTTATCCTATCTCTCCCACCTCTCCCCCCAACTCCCAACATTCCCCTCCACCAGCTGGAGTAGAGGGGGCAGGGATCTGGCTTTCTTGGTTGAAAGTAGTCACCGGAGAATTGCCCTCTGCAGGAGACGCTGTCAATACCTAGGCACATCCCCTTGGCCTAGCCTGGAAGTTGCCTGCAGGTTCGCCTATGCCAGGGGTGTCCCACCTTTTGACTTCCCTGGGCCATGTCGAATAAAGAGGAATTGTCTTGGGCCATACATAAATTATATAATATAGTTAGTGTATATACATACGAAGACTTGCTTTATTTTTTACCTTTTTGTTGTAAAGTTTAGAAAAATGAGAACGATACAAAACTAGAAGGAAATGTGACCTAGTTTTGGAAAATGAATCTATCAACGTCTGCCTCAACGGAAGTGGTTGCAGTTCTTAGTGAGTTCTCAGGGTACTCGTCCGAAGAGTTGGTTTGAATTTTGCTCTTCATGTGCTTCTTAACTGAAAACAGCTGCTCACAAATGTATGTGTTGCCAAAAGAGTGACGTCATGAATAAGGCATGATTATGAACTTCAAAAATGGAACTATGCATGGGGTCACAAGAAAATAGAAGCTAAAAAACACATGGTGTTAAGAGACTTTGTTGGGCCACATTACTAGCTGTCCTGGGCCACATGCGGCCGCAGGCCATGGGTTTGACATGCCTGGCCTATACAATCGCTCACCTCTCTGGCTAGCAGGCTACCCTCAACCTACAAGGGCCAGGATTTGGAAGATCAGTATCTCAGCTTCCTTGCCCTCAGGAAGAAATTCTGAGGTGTGTACCACACAGTCTCTGAGAAGACCCTCAATGCAATTGAACTAAGTTGTCCACATGGTAATGTCGGCATTCATGCCGTAAGGGATATTGGCTTCCATATAAACCACTTGCACCTAAATCCCTGTCTCCAGGTCTAAAATGTCTTCACCAGGCTCTGTGCAAAAGGCAGCGTCAAGTCCTAGAAGGAAATTGGACTGCTGTAAGGTAAAGGCTCGATGATGAACAACCACAAATGACAGATAATCATCACATCCATTAGCAATGATAGCAAAAAAAAGTTGCTTTTTTAACAAGGGAAAAAATTGGATGTTTTCTACTAGAAGCTTTTATTTTGCTACTTTGTTTTGAGATAAATAGAATAAGATTCTCCAGCTGTATCATGATATATTTTAGAAGTATACCTGGGGCCAGGTGCAGTGGCTCACACCTGTATTCCCAGCACTTTGAGAGGTGGAGGCAAGAAGATTACCTGAGCTTACAGGTTGAAGACCAGCCTGGGCAAATTGGTGAGACCTCTCTACAATAAAAAAAAATCAGCTGGGTATGGTGGCGCACACCTGTAGTTCCAGCTACTTGGAAGGCTGAGGTGGAAGGATTATCTTAGCCCAGCCAGTCGAGGCTGTGGTGGCCGTGAATGTACCACTGTCCTCCAGCCTGTGTGACAGAGTGAAACTCCAAAGAAGTACACCTGTATCAGTTGTCTATTGCTGCATAAAATATTGCTCCACATGTAGTGGCCTAAAACAAGAAACATGTGTTATCTCACAGTTTCTGGGGGCCAGGCATTTGGGAGCAGCTTTATTGAATGGTCTTGGCTTGGGGGGTCTCATGAGGTCACAGGGAGGCTGTCAGCTGGGGCTGCAGTCATCTGAAGGCTGCAGGATCCGCTTCCAAGTTGGTGCTTTCCCGTGGCTGTTGGCAGGAGGCCTCAGTTCCTCCCCACATGGGCCTCCCTATAAGTTTGCTTAAGTGTCCCCCGACATGGCAACCGGCTGTCCCTAGTGAGTGGGCCAGGAAGAGCATGATGATGGGAGATGCAATGTCTTTTGTGATCTGGCTTCTGAAGTCACAGTACTCATTTTTGCAGAATCCAGTTAGTGACACAAGTCAGCCCTATTCCAAGTGGAAGAAGACTACACAAGAGTGTAAATTCTGGGAGGTGGGTAGTATTGAGGATCATTTTCTTCCAAGTCAGTCAGCTCTTTTTGATGTCTTTATGAAATTGACTGACCGACAGACAATTCTACTGTGGAGCAGAGTCAGGGACGCCCATCTCACATCTCACTGGTTCACAACTAGATGCCTCGGGTAACAGTTCAATACGTAGCTGAAAATAAGGCTATCAATGCAGTTCAATACATAGCCAAAAATAAGGCTATCAATGCAGTTCATTTCACTGGGACTTGTGATTCTGGCCTGGAGTCTGAGGACAACCAAGTTGCCAGAGTTGGAACCAAAATGGGACTGTGCTGAATAGATTTGTGTCTGGACAGACAGTCTCTCCCCTGCCAATTCTTCACCTCCTCCTCTACAGGGAACAGATCCTAAACTCCAGCATGTAGTAAACAAAAGAGGAAAAATTCCTTTGTAAGCCCAGCAGAACCTAATAAAAACAGAGCCATATGCCGCAGAACCCAATCCGGAAATTCTAGCTTAACATAAAAAGTATAAAATACCATCCTCAATGTGCCAAGCTTTTGTAAAGAAGATGAGTGACTCTGCCAACCCAAATAAGAGGGAAGGCCAAATGAGTTAAAGTGCCAAGCGCATTTTAGAACTGCCCCTCCCCCACCAAATCATAAATCTGACATTAGTAAGACCCACAGAGAAGGGCCCTGGAGATTATCTTTCATGGTGTTCTTTTTAGTCACCAAGAACCCGGGGTTTGGTGTGTGCGTGTCATAATTATACTAACCTAGAGCTCAAAGGGGGAATTACGTTGTTTCCTGAGAAATCAGCCCCTTAAAATAGACTCTCATGAGAGCATTTCTCTTCATGAGAAAATGAAATTAGAGATATTTTAAAATGCATTGAGACACATACAATAGCGGTATCATATGCATCAATTTAAATAGTGGGTTATTTCACTGCAAATGTATGACATAAATACAGATTCAGATAACAAAACACCAGGCTGAAACAGCACACACAGCTCTTTCCCAGAAGTGTCACCTGTGTGTGCCCTCTGGTTCCCGAACGCAGTACCTGGCACTTGCAACCACGTGGCTGGTTGGACCAAATAATGGGACATTTCTCATGCACCGGCTCCTGGTCCATTTCAAAGCCGTCATCAAAGTTTTTACATTCTATACCTTTCTCCATTTTCTCCACATCTCTCCATTCCGTCACCCCCTCAGGCCTCTTGCTGGAGAGCTGCCACCACCTCCACACTGCCTTCCCAGCTTCTGATCTTGCCACGAACCTCCTCCACAGTTGTTATCATTCATTTCTGCTGTAACGAACACAATCAAAATAAAAGCATAAGACGTGCAAGGTTAACAATCCAGGGCTGGCATGGCATTACTCGAAACCACCAGAGACCCAGCCCTCTTCATTCCTGTGTTCTACTGTGTGACTTCTGTTCCCAGGTCACTTCCTGGTTCATAATAACTGCTAGAGCTCCAGTCATTACATCTGCATTACAGCTAGCAGGAATGAGGGAAAGTGTTGAAGAAGATCATGTCCCTCTTTTAAAGGGCACCTCTAAGAGTTGTGCACATAAACCTTTACATTGCAGTATCCATGACTTAGTCACATGACCACACCTGGTGGCAAGGAGACTGGGAGATTTAGTCTTCATTCCAGTCATGTACCCAATAAAAATCATGGCTGTTGCTACTAAAGGAAAATGAGGTACATATCAGGGTACCATGGGTATGTTCTGCCCCGCCCCTTATACAGCGCTTCAGCCAGAACTTGTTATGTGGCTTGTGAGGACACACTTATGGAAGCCCCATAGGCCACAGTGAGGAATTTCGTTTCTATTGAAGGGTGGGAATTCACTGTGGAGTTTTAAGTATGACAGTGACATGACCAATTTTGTGGCTTTAAAAGTTCACCTTGGAGCACGGAATGGAGTCATCTGGCAGGGAGGCCATCGAGGAGGGGTGAAGAAGGTGGTAGCCACAGAGATGCTGAAATGTGATTGAACAAGCCATGCTGAGGATATAGAGTCAACAGGACTGCTGATAACTTGGACTTGGATGTGATAACATGAAGCGTGGTCAGGAAGGCCCAAGGATTTTAGACGGGGCCGTTCATCGAGAGGGGACTGGCTGGGGGAGAAGCAAACCCATGAGAGGAAACATGGAAAGTTCTTTTCTGGATGCATTAGCAGTGCCTAGCCGGCACCCGAGTGGAGACAGCAGGCAGGCTGTGGATCGCTGAGTCTGGAGAGCAAGGGCAGGGTCAAGGCTGGTATGTATTTGTTTGGATTCCTGTGGATGACGTTGACAGGCAGGGGACTGGGTGAGATCACCGATGGAGGATTCAGAACAAGAAGAAGAGGAGAGGAGAGGAAAGAAGGGGCCAAGGATAACACCCTGATGCATTCCAGAATGTATCAGCTTTGGGAGCAAGGATATGGGTCCCTCAAAAACTTAGTTCCCGGATCTGGAAAATAGCAACATGTCTGGAAAAAATGCATAGACCCTAATGCGATGCTTTGTAAATGGAGGACAGACCTTTCCACATCAAAATGTAAGTACTGTGCTTTGAAACAATTGATTACCTTTATCCAGTCAACTGGAATGTTTTATAGCCAGCTGTGATAAAAATAAGTTCCAGTTTTGTTGTGTTAACATAACTCTGCTCGTCCTTGTCTTGTTTTTCCATATCAGTTTATGTGTTTAGGCATACCCCATGAAACACCATGTAAGTGTGAAAATTGTTATTAAAAGTGTTCATAAAATCTCCTTCATAGTTCTCTTGTTTTATGTAACAAATAACATCCAAACACCCCAAGGAGAAGGATTTGGAAGATAAATATCTAAAAGTAGAGAAAATTTGTCTTTTTCATCTTTTTACACTGAGTGCTAGTCACCAAATTTTAAATTTTTTTCAAGCATATCAGAATAAAAACAATAAAAAAGGCTAACATTTCTTGAACATCTACTGCATATGGAACACTGTAATTATTGGACATGTTTCATTTTTTCTAGCTCTCTTAAGAAGCGGGTGTTACTGAATGCATGTTATGATTGGAGAAACTGAGGCCTCAAGGGAGGAGTATCTTGTCAAGCTGGAAAGCATCAGAGCTGGCTTGCAAACCCAGGTTAAGTTGCCCCTGAAGCCCATGCACTTGACCTTCTGTTCTACTGTTTCATAATTATGATCTATGTTGCTTTTTTGCTATATTACTTTCCTGTGGCTACTGTAACACACAAACGTAGTGATGTAAATACTAATTTATTATCTTACAGTTCTGTAGTTCGTAAGTCCAAAAATGATTTCTAGAGGCTAAAATCAGGTGTCAGGTGGGCTGTGTTCCTTCTGGAGGCTCTGGAGAGAGTCTATTCTTGCCTCTTCCAGCTTCCAGAGTGTGCCCACATGCCTTGGCTTGTGGCACCTTACAAAAATTACATTACTCTGGCCTCTGTTTTTGTCCTCACATTTTCCTCTATGACTCTGAGTCTCCTGCTTCCATTTTTCTTTTCTTTTCTTTTTTTGAGTTGGGGTCTTGCTCTGTTGCCCAGGCTAAAGTTCAGTAGCATGATCATGGCTCACAGCAGCCTTGACCTCCTGGGCTCAGGCACTCCTGCCTCAGCCTCTTGAGTAGCTGGATCTACAGGTCCAGCTAATTTTTTTATTTTTGTAGAGACAAGGTCTCGCTATGTTGCCCAAGCTGGTCTCAAACTCCTGACCTCAAGCAATCCGCCTGTATTGGCCTCCCAAAGTGCTAGGATTACAGGCATGAGCCACCATGCCCAGCCTCTTGCCTCCGTTTTATAAGATTACTCATGATGACATTGGGCCCACTGAGATAATCCAGAATAACTTCCCCATCTCAGGGCCCTGGATTAATCACACCTGTGAAGGCCCTTTGGCCATGTAGGAAAGTATATTCACAGGTGCCAGGGATACGATGTGGCCATCTTTGGGGGACCATTATTCTGTCACACACCTACCTGCCTTCTCTTCCGTGTTCCTATTTTTCCCTTTGAAGAGGACATTGGAATGAGCATTTTGAGGTCTTCAGGCAGGGGCGGGTCTCCTTGCTGGGTCTTTGCCCACTTGTATCTGTTAGCCCTTTGTCTGTTTTCAGCCTAGGAAACATGGCCCTGAGCAGAATGAGGTCCCTGTCTCCCCACGAACTGGTCCCTCCCATTCATTCACCTTCTTCGGGTTGGGCACTAGGATGTGGGGGGGAAGGGGCCACCTCACCCTATCCTATAGTCTGGGGACTGGATTTTTCCCACTGTCAAACACCTGCTGCCATCACACTTCCTCCAAAGGCCCTGAGCCCTGAGCGAGAGAGGAAGTGAGAGGAGGCTGATGGATGAAGGAAAGTTTTGGGTGGTGACATTCAACTCTGTCTGTGGTGTGACTCTGGCTTTTCCAGCCACGGCCCCCCATTCCCATGGCCCAGCTCCAGTCACAGCTGGCTCCTCACCAACCCTGAACAGACCCTGCCCTGTCACACATCACTGTGTCTACATACACACCTCCACCTTCAGTGTCCCTTTGCTGGGTGAGAACTCACTTCTCTTTGAAGATGGCCCATGCATCATTTCCTTCAGAAACCCAAGTGGATTCCCCTCATCAGGGTTGGTGGGACTGCCTTCTGGGTTCCCAATCACTTTTTTCATACTGACTCATGTAGCTGATGTTCAGGAGCAGTGCCAGCTTCAGGTACAGCTGGATCCAGGGTCTGAGTCAGTCATCAACTTTATTGGTCTCCTCTCTGCATCTCCCCACCTCTTAGTTCTGTCCTGTTCCATACACCCTCTTCCATGCAACTTGAGATAATGACTGCCATCTGCACATATCCCAGTGAAGCAAACCCAGTGGAAAGCAGGTCCCTCTCTGCCTCACACAAATGCCAGTCCTAGGGAGGAACCACATGGCCCTGAGCAGAATGAGGTCCCTGCCCTGCTGCTCCCCTGCCCCTCACTAAACCCATCATCACATTGGCCAGGGAGAATCGAGTTCTCTGTCACTGGCCACCCTGGGTCATGGGTCCAGCCTTGTGTTGAGGAGACTAGGCATGTCAGTCAGCTTCAGTGGGACCCATGCACCATGCTGAACACACCAAAGTCACAGCAGTCACCGTCCTCCACAGCAGGGGTAGCACTCACCATGTTGTATTTTCCTTTCTCTGTTCAAACTATTAGCTATTAGTGATTATCCCTTCAGTTCTGTGACTTGAACACATACATTTAACAAATAATAGCCAGCCAGGCACTGCGGCTCACGCCTGTAATCCCAGCACTTTGGGAGGCGGAGGTGGGAGGACTGCCTGAGCCCACAGGTTCGAGATCAACCTGGGCAACATGGCAAGACCTCATCTCTACAATAAATCACAAAATTAGCTGGGCATGGTCGTGTGCGCCTGTAGTTCCAGCTACTCGAAAGGCTGAGATGAAAGGATCACCTGAGCCCAGCAGGTCGAGGCTGCGGTGGCCGGGAGTGTGCCACTGCACTCTAAACTTGAGTAAGATTCTGACTCAAAAAAACTCAAAAAAACAAATAATAACTGATGTCTACTGGGTGCCAGGCTGTGTGGGCACTTAATTAGACTACGTTTGACTCCTGAGCTGTGGGCTGGGTGCTCTCATTTCCCCATGCCAGAGAAGGAAGAAGCAAATCTCTGAGTTATCACGTCACAAGTCGTGCCCGCACAGCTGAGGATAAATAAAGGCGGACTTTGGACCCAGAGCCATTAACCTCTAAAGACTAGAGTCTTCCCACTCCCTGGGGTCAGCTTTGTGAGGGCAGGGAGTGAGTCTCCTTCAACTGTGTTCCCCTTCTAGCCTATTGTAAGGCACCCGGAAGTGCTCAATATATGAAGGTCGAACAAGGGAGTGAATAAAGCAATGTCACGCCTTGACAAGATATCATGCTTCTCTGCCTGAGATTTTCTGAAAGCAGAAATAGCCGAGTTCCTGGGATCCCCCACTACCACATTGCAGGGGAGTCTGCAGAGTGGAGGGAGAGAGCAGAGTAACAGCTGTGCCTGGATTTGGCTGAGACCTTTTCACTCTTTCTAGGTGACATAGTGTTATGGATTGAATGGGGCACCTTCAAACTCATATGTTGAAGCCCTAAACCCCAGTACCTCAGAATGTGACTGTATTAGAACACAGAGTCTGTACAGAGCTAATCAAGTCAATGTGAGGTCATTAGGGTGGGCCCTAATTCTGTATGGCCAATGTTCTTATAAAAAGGGGAAATTTGGACACAGACATGCACAAGGAAAGACGACATGAAGACACAGGGAGGTGATGGCCGTCCATACGCCAAGGAGACAGCCCAGAACAGATCCTTCCTTCACAGTCCTCAGCAGGGACCGACCCTGCTGGCACCTTGACCTCAGACTTCCAGCCTCCTGAACTGTAAGAGAGTACAATTCTGTTAAGTTGTCCCAACCCTAGGACACTAATATGCATGGGCTTACTATGTATTTGCCTTCTCTCTCTCTCTCTCTCTGACATGTGTTAAAACACCTCTAATGAAACGATAATGGGTGCTTAGCAAATAAGTCAATCAAATTTCACTTACAGTCATCACCTTCCCCACATCATTAGCATAAAAGGGCATCATTTAAAGGAAATAAGACCACCCTCCCAAACTTTCTTGTCTCCCACCTTCTACATAAAAGGTTCACTCTGGGGAAACCACAGCACGAAATCCAGTTTTATCTGGGCTTTCTGTGGAAACAGTCTTCCCAGAACTTAGGAGTAGAGCAGAAGATGTGAAGAAAGACCATCTTAAGTCCACGGCCTGAGCTGCTCAGGAGGGAGCCTGCTAGGAAAGCCAGAAGATGGCAAGGCAGAAAGACCTTGGGAGAGAAGCTGGCCATCCCCATGTGCCTGGGACAAAGGTCCCTGGAATCTGGAAGTTTCAGTGCTAACACTTGGATGGTCCTGGTAAAGCCAGTGGCTGGTCCCCTCCAGCCCTTTGGAGCACAGTGTGGCAGCCTCCTAGGAGAGGCTGTGAGCTAGACAACCCATGCTAGGACCCCCAGCCTCCTAGCTGGCAGACTACTAACCTCTCTGGGCCTCAGTTTCCTTAGCTTAAAGACGGGGATAAGGAGAATGATGCTTTCCTCATAAATGCACTGAGGGGTGTGGTGGTTGCCTCTGCACATATAACCCGGGGTGATCGACTCTGGCTGACCTCAGGCTCGCCTACATGGCCTGCACCCGCCACCAGCGCAGCCAAGCGTCTTACTGCATCAGGCTCCCAGGCTTTCAGTGCTGAAGCACCTTGTGTGGCCAGTGCAAAACCTCGGGCCAGTACAGCAGAGAGGTAATTTAAATGCCCCTGCATGTAACTTCCCACCATTAGGTGTGGAAGCAGTGAATCAGCTCCAACCTCCTTGACCTTCTAGAATGTTCCTTCTCAGAGGCCCCACAGCAAGAGGCCCTAGAGTGGCAAACTTGAGAAGCCCCTTCTGTTAGCCTGTTACTCTCCTGCTCCAGCCTCTCACTCCTGCTTCTTGGAATCCCCTTTAATGTAAATCTCCCACACCCAAACCCTTGTCTCAGGTTCTGCTTTCAGGGGAGCCCAAACTTAGATGGGAGGATTAAAAGTCACAACCAGGCTTAGCAAAGGTCAAGCAAGCATTTCAAAAATGCCCATTGTTATCATTATGTGTCTGGGGTCCAGAGTTCACAGGTGCTGGGAAACCCTACTTTTAAGGTGAGTCATCTCAGGAGCCTCACTGTTCTCAAGGGGGTTGGGACACTTTAAGTAACAGCCCTTAAAATGGATCGAGTCCACCTATAGATTGATGACACTTGGTCAAGCTGAAATTTGTTTGAAATGGAAGATGCCTGGAAAGGCTCGAGGTACGTCATCAGGTCAGGTAAGAGGGCCTTGCCCTCCCAACTCTATGCAATTGTGGACTCCTAAGATGGTAGACTCTTCTGCTGGCTTTTATGTCCTCAATGCAAGGAAGAAAGGAACGAAAGAAATCAGCACAACAGCCAAACACCATAGCATGATCTCTCCAGTGCTTGCAAGAGTGGCTATTGTGCCTTCTCAATGCTCATTTAGCTTGTATACAAACAGCTATAGGCAAGCGACCTTGTAACAGAAATGTGTCTGAGATTTGCAATGAGACAAGTCTTTTGACATGAACTAAAGACCAAAGTACACAGGGAGATGGCAATGGCTGCAGGCTGTTAGGAAACCTTCCTGTAGTTGCTCTGGAATCAGATGGGATTCAAGAGAAATGACAATGACGTTCCACACCACGCCAAGCCACCACACCACACCAATCCACTGGAATAGAAACCACTGACTGTAAATACTCCCTCCCCACATTCCTCCAGACACTGGGTCAAGAGTATTTCAAATCCAAGTCCTGGAGGTGTGTCTTGACTCTTATTAGGAGTTGATTGAAGGTGAGCTATGCCTAGCTTCTCTAAAGCCAGAGATGGACAGCCAGCTCTAAAGGGAGGTGCCAGGGACTTAGAGGGGTCAGAAAAAGAGGGGACTTAACTAGAGAAACTATCTTCTTCAAGATGTCTTGAAAAAGACAGGAAGAATAAGAAAGAGTCGAGGAATTGGGGTCCTTCAACAGCACTGCTCAAACTTCCACATGTATTTGAATCCCTTGGGAGTCTTGTTACCATGTTGCTTCTGAACCAATGGGTCTGGGATAGGCCTGAGACTCAGCATTTCTAATAACCTCTCCTGTGATGCTGGTGGTTCACAGGCCATACTTGGAGTCACAAAGCTTTAAAGATGAGGGGCTGTAAAACTGACTTGAGTAGTAAAGCTGTCGGGGGCGGAAGTTTGGTTCCAGTGCTGGAAACTTATTGGCATCTCTTGTCAAATCACCACTTCCTGTACGTGTGGGACAGAGGCTTTGAGAGGTCAAGAGAGGATTTGAGAAGATGAAGGGAGAGATACTGGAAAGACCATGAGTAACCTCTGCTTCAGTGAAATCAGAGAACACAGCCACTTTCTCCAGATACTTTCATGATTTCTGTACTGAGAGGTGCTTTAGCTAAGTATCCACATTCTTAGGGACCATTTCCTACAGAAACTCTCAGCACCCACTCCTGTCAGCTAGAGATCAGGGAGTATGTCCTGGAAGGGCCCAGAGAGAGCAATTTAGCCAATTTCTCCGATTTTCCCCAATGTAGAGCTTGAAAAGAAAACTGCAGAGGGAGCAGACTACTAGTGAAAGTCTTTCAAATGCAGCCATTTGGAGAAGTATCTCAACCTGTCCAGATTGGGGTCTATGTCTGAGCCCCATTTTTATTTCGCAATTGCTGCTCCCAACAGCACTCTGTGGACACCCAGCCCATTCCCACCCTGCTTCTCTAAGTGGTAAGGGTTTCCTTAACGGGGTTTTTTTTTTTTTTAGATTGGAAAATATGGTTTATTTAGAAAGTAAATTAGAGAGACAGAGGGAGAAAAAGAGAAAGATTCACCTCCCCAAGACAGGGGAGGGGACCAAAGCTTAGGAAAACATGGCCCAGCCACATGGCTGGGCCCGGGCTTAACAAAAGCATGGCTGACTTTTTATTTTTATTTTTTTGAGTCAGAGTCTTGCTCTGTCACCCAGGCTAAAGTATAGTGGCGTGCTCACGGCTAGGGTAGCCTCAACCTGCTGGGCTCAGGCGATCCTTCCACCTCTGCCTTCCAGATAGCTGGAATTTCAGGTGCATGCCACCATACCCAGATAATTTTTTGATTTGTAGAGACGAGGTCTTGCCAAGATACCCAGGCTAGTCTCAAACCCCTGGACTCAGGCAATCCTCTCACCTCCACCTTCCAAAGTGCTGGGATTACAGGCATGAGCCACCATGCGCCCCTCCTCCTTAGCTGACTTTTACTCTCGTTCTGTAGTTTCCACCACTTCTGATCATGAACATAATCTCACCTCGGCTCTGTAGGCTCAGCCCTATTCATTTCAAAGCTTGGATTTCATATCAGATATCAAGACTTGCCCACTCTCTCCCAGGAGGGACTGCGAGTGGCCTCAGGGGTCATTCCCCCAGCTTCTCCAAGCCCTTGGGTAATGGAGAGAGGAGGAAGGCTGACTTCCTCTTCTCTCTTGCAGCCCAGGGCTGGGGCAGCTGTCTCCTCCCTTATCATTGATTCCAAACTCTCTGCAGAACAATTCCCAAAGGTTCATTCTTGGTGAGGCATATTTGTGGAGTTTTAAAAATATGCCCATGGACTCTTTAACTTCCTTCCCTTTGAATATGGGCCAAACTTAGTGATTCATTTCTAACAAATAGAATGTGGTGGGAGTTACACCACATGATTAGAAAACATTATCCAAATGCCACCCGGCTATCTCTTGGGACACTTGCCCTTGGGACCAGTCCCCTGCCATGCAGAAGCCAAGCCTGGCAAGGCCATGTGTAGGCAATTTAGCTAACAGTCCCTGTGAAGCGCCCCCCAGCGGCCAGCATTCACCACCAGACATGTGAGTGAGGGCCCCTTAAGAGATCTCAGCTCTGGGCATTGGGCTTGCTGTATCTGATAGGTCATCAGGGAAGAGCCATCCTTGCTGAGATATGCCCAAGCTGCATACTCACGAGCAAATGATGAGTTGTTTTGTCATGCTCCCAAGCTCTGGGTGGTTTGTTACCCCGCATTAGATAACCACAACAAACATGATGGGTTCTTTGGAAAACCCAGTGGGGATCCCCCTGTTAAATAGACCTCTGATACGGGCAACCTGGTTCAGGTTCAGCTTTCTCTTTCCCCCACCCGGGTTCTGCTTTGCACCATCTGCTTCATAGCTTCTTGCTGCAAAGGTCTCTGGGCCCAGGAAGTGGCTCTTCCAGTGCAAGCAGCCCAGCAACCTTCACTGGTGTCTTCCCCCAGCCCTTCAGGATGGCCCATGGGAGACTGACAGTACCCTTCCCTGGCCCACAGCTGGGCCTGCAGGCTATCCCACCCCTCCTGTGTCACTGTCTCATCCCCTCCATTTCACTCCTGCCCCACAAAACTTTATTTATTAAAACAGACAGTGAGCAAATTTTGTCCACGGGCTAGAGATTGCCATCCTTCACTCTAAGGCTAGGGTCCCCAACCCCCAGAAGTTCCTGGGCTGGAACTTGACAGCTTTGGGCCAAAGAGACCATCACCAGTCCTGATACGTCTCACATCCCCAATTTTGTAGGAGGTAGGTGGGCAAAGGGGAAGGCAGGTGTCTGCTCTGCGTGCTGCAGTGGGCCCCCAAGGTTCCTGCTCTCCTCTTTCTTCCCGGCTTCTATTTTAGCCATGGTGGGAATGGAGGGAGAGGGCGCTGATGACAGTGGGGATGCTGCTGACGTCACCACCCACAAACCCTGCAGGGAAGTGGCCAGTCCTGGCAATTGGTGGTTCTCAGAACTTGGACTGAGGACCACTGAGCACCATGGCTGCAGGCTGCACACTGCACAACTTCAGGGCAGGGGCCTGCAGACTTTTACTGTAATGGGCCAAATAGTAAACATTTTAAGCTTTGCAGACCACACAAACTCTGTCTCCATTACACAACTCTGTTTAGAAAGCAGTCACAGACAATATGAAAATGAATGGGCATAGCTACGTTTTAATCAAACTTCATTTATTGGGCACAGTGGCTCCTACCTGTAATCTCAGCACTTTGGGAGGCCAAGGCTGGAGGATAGTTTGAGGTCAAGAGTTCAAGACCAGCCTGGAAAATATAGCAAGACCCGGTTTCTACAAAAACAATCCTACAAAACTTTATTTATTAAAACAGACAGTGAGCAAATTTGGTCCAAGGACTAGAGATTGCCATCCTTCACTCTAGGGCAAGTGTCCCCAATCCCCAAGCTGTGGACCAGTACTGGTCTATGGTCTGTTAGGAACTGGGCCACACAGCAGGAGGTGAGTATCAGGAGAGTGGAGCTTTGTCCTTATCAGATCAGTGGCAGCATTAGATTCTCATAGGAGTGCAAACCCTACTATAAACTGTGTATGTGAGGAATCTAGGTTGCACACTGCGTATGGCAATCTAGTGCCTGATTATCTGAGGCGGAGCTGAGGTGGTGATTAGCAGTGAGGTTTGACTGCCCGGGCCCCGCCAACCCACATCAGTGGAAAAATTTTCTTCCACAAAACTGGTCCCTGATGCCGAAAAGATTGGGAACCTCTGCTCAAAGGGATTCCATTCACAAAGCTCAACACACACAGCCCTAAGTTTTAGCTCTGCTCAGCACTGCTCTTTGGGCCCTGATTCTGGGCAAATAGGTGCATTCCCTTATGAGTGCCTAACACCGTCCTGGGGGAGTGTTTTCAAAGAGGCAGCAGAATTCTCTGGGATGGTTCTAGAATAATTCTTTCCCTTCAGGGAAACTCTTTCATTCATTGAAAAGAAACATCTTAGGCCAGGCTCGGTGGCTCAGCCTGTAATCCCGTGCTTTGGGAGGCTGAGGCGAGTGGATTGCCTGAGCCCGCTGGTTCAAGACCCGCCTGGGCAACTTGGCGAGACCTTGTCTCTACAATAAATCAAAAACTAGCCGGGCATGGTAGCGCGCGCCTGTAGTTCCAGCTACCTGGAAGGCTGAGGTGGAAGGATCGCCGGAGCCCAGCAGGTTGAGGCTGTGGTGGCCGGGAGCGTGCCGCTGCACTCCAGTCTGGGCGACAGAGTGAAACTCCACTCAAAAAAAAAAAAAGAAAAGAAACATCTTGAGCACCTACTGGGTGTCAGGCATTGTGCCCCATGCTGGGAATATAAAGAAGAACAGGACAGACAAAATCCTGGTCTACATGAAACCTGCAGAATTGAAAGGAAAATGGATGCTGAACAAGTAATTACAACTGGGATGGCAATCTCTAGTCCTTGGACCAAATTTGCTCACATCCTCAATTTTGTAGGAGGTAGGTGGGCAAAGG
>CAUYQG010167113.1:0-22594 GCA_963574415.1 Tarsius wallacei
GGTGAGACCTCATCTCTACAATAAATCAAACACTTAGCCGGACATCGTGGCACGCTCCTATAGTTCCAGCTACTTGGAAGGCTGAGGCGGAAGGATCACCTGAGCCCAGCAGGTCAAGGCTGTGGTGGCCGTGAGCATGCCGCTGCAATCCAGCCCGGGCGACAGAGTGAGACTGCAACTCCAAAAGAAAAGAAGAAAAGGCTAAAGACTTTCTAGGCCTCATCTTCAAAAGAGCCCCACTGATCCTCCTTTCAAAGTCTGCTCAAGTAGGTTCTTTGACATCTCCTGGTAGTCAATGAAGGGAACTCTCAAGGTGGAAGAGATGGGCAAGCTGGCAATATTCTCATTCTGTTTGGCATCAGTTATGAACTTTGTATTATTACTACTACTACTATTATTGACAGGTTTTGTCACCTAGGCGAGAGAGTACAATTGCATCATGATCACAGTTCACAGCAGCCTCAGACTCCTGGGCTCAAGCATTTCTCCCATTTCAGCCTCTGGAGTAGCTGGGACTGCAGTCACGCGTCACCACACCTGGCTAATTTTTATTTTTATTTTTTGTAGACACGTGGTCTCACTATGCTGCCCAGGCTGACATGGAGCTCCTGAGTTCAAGCCATCCTCCCACATCTGCCTTCCAATGTGCTGGGATTATAGGCTTGATCCACTGCACCCAGCTTTAAGTGTTCTTTTGAGAATTCTGGTCTCTGAGAGTCAATATGCAATATGAAATTAGCCAACCTGCCATCCCCTCCATCCAAAGATGTTGTTGCACAAACCTTGAAATGATTCAGGACTTGGTAATGTAATCATTGCTTACAAATTTCTGGTGTAGATGAGGAAGATAGCTTATCCCCCCATTTTATTGGGAAGGAATTCCCCCATTGCAGACCACTGTTACCAGATCCTTTGCCTGGATAACTGTACTGTGTCCATTCTGTGCTATAACTTTCACCAATTTCACTGCCACTCTGCTTCCAAGGAATGATGTATTATTTAGAAACTCCCCTTATGGCATGCCATGCTGGATTTCTGGAAGCACAATAGTAAAGAGACTTGAGAAAGTTATCTTTTATCTTATTTCTTTGTATTCCTGCCACTTTCTCAGTAAATAATAATGACAAATCTCTCCTCTGGTGCAGCTCTCTTTTCCTAGAAAATTAGGATGTGGAGCAAGACTTAGAATGAAGACTCCTAATCCCCGAAAGGAATGGTAGGCCAGAGAGTTGCTGTCCTCAATGTCTAGTTCTGAGGAAGCTCCCTCCAGAGGCTCTGTCTTGTTATCTCTTTTTGGAAATACTGAGCAATGAAGCTATTCAGAAGAAATAATTCGGATAGACAATAACTTGCTCAGTAGAGTAACCTGTACACTTTTTATCCCAGGAATTGGGAAGAAAGAACAAGGTTCTGACTCTTAATAAACTCTACCCCGATGACCAAAGAATTTTTCTAGCTTGCTTTGGAAAAGTCTCATCAGGACTATGGAAGAAGTGACAGTTTGTCATCTGGGTGCTCATCAGCAGGGGGCACTATTGCATCTCCCTGTGTCCTAATAAAGGAGCAGGAGAGTTCATCCTAGACAAACTAACAGGGTGTTGAGAGCACCAGGGCATTCCTGAGGCTGGTAAATTTGAACAGATAATCTTCTCTTGATCCAGGGAAACAGATTGACTCCTAATGGCCTTTAGAAGCATAAGGGATAGGCAGCAAGGGGCCCAGTGCTATTGTTTTCCTGGTGACCAGCAATACAACAATATGTTAACAGGTGTATATGTTCATCCTTATCCCATCCCTCCCACCGCCTATTCCTGAAAAAGGGTGTTGTGACTCTATGTCCTAACCACTGGACTCCTCTTTCACCTTGTTTCTCCTTAAACAACATCTCATTTTATCTCAGATTAAAACGATCTTAGATGTGGTTGAACACGGTGAATATACTTACCACTACTGAACTTTATACTTTAAGATGGTAAACTTTATGTACGTCTCTTTTACCACAACCCCCGCCCAAAAAAGTTAGACAGACTCAGGAAGGAACATAACAAGGTTTGAAATGGCCTTGCCACATCCTTGCCCTTTCTTTGTTCAAGCAGTCCTAGCAAATTCTACACTTTCAAGCAAGCCTTCTCAGATAACCAGAACTGCCTATATAAACACACAGTTATTGACTCCCTTCTCCCTCTCTTCCCACACACTGTTTACTTATTAATCTCAAGGACAGAAACTGAGCCCTTAACTTCCTTTGTATTGGATAGAGTACGCTCCCTCCAAAGATACATATATTATGCTATTGATGACTCTGACCCTTGCTTTGTACTTTAAACCTTGTTGTGCCTTCTTATTCAGTGCGTCTTCCTCACTTTCTTTCTTTGCCTCTTTGAGGCAGAGGGCAGCAAACTTTTAGGGTCTCTGTGGTCACTACTCAATTGTAGAAAGAAAGCCAGTACACACTCTATAAATGAATGAGCATGACTATGTTCTAATAAAACTTTATTTACAAAACCAGGCTGTTGCAAGATTTAACCCACGGGTGGTAGTTTGCTGACCCTAGCTTTGAGGAAAGAAACCTTTCTTGGGGGTGGGGGCTGGATTGACGTAGTGGGATTCTGCCAGGGGAGCGGGGGCACGCCTCATCAACAAGGGTACCTGCATAATTAACATCTGTATACTTAACCCTGAATTGTACCCCACATCTTTAAAATAAAAAATTAAAATAAAAAGAAAAAAGAAAACTTTCTTCCGGCTTCCATCTTAACCTGGCCTAACAAACTATTGCCTTCTGGGCATAAGCTTCCTCTCCTATTTCTTGCTCTTTTTTTTTGTTTTGTCTTATCTTTCTTATATTTCTTGTTCTTATACATATCTTTTGTTCTCATGCATATCTCTTATACATACTGACTCATTGGGAAAGCTAACATTGGGGAGAGGGGTTGAATGAGTATTTTTTGCCCACACTTTACTATATATACATTTTTTTTTTTTTTTGAGTCGGCATCTCTGTTGCCCAGGCTGGAGTGCAGTGGCACTCTCACAGGCACCGCAGCCTTGCCTTGCTGGGCTCCAGCGATCCTTCTGCCTCAGCCTTCCAAGTAGCTGGAACTACAGGTGCACACCACCACACCTGCCTAAGTTTTTTGATTTATTGTAGAGACGAGGTCTCACCAAGTTGCCCAGGCTGGTCTCAAGCAGTCCCCTCATTTCTATCTCCCAAAGTGTTGGGATTACAGGCATGAGCCACTGCGCTCAGCAACATATATATATTTTTAAGTTGTAGTCTCACTCTGTTGCCCAGGCTGGATGGAGTGCAGTAGCACCATCATAGCTTACCACAGCCTGCTGGACTCAGGCAATCCTTCTACCTCAGTCTCCTGAGTAACTGGGACTACAGGTGCGTGCCACGACACCTGACTAATTTTTTGATGTTTTGTAGAGATGAAGTCTTACTATATTGCCCAGGCTGGTCTTGAACTCATGGGCTCAAGTAATCCTCCCACCTTCCAAAGCATTTTGGCCTTCCAAAGTGCTGGGATTACAGGTGTGAGCCACCACACCCAGCCACTTTACATATTTAAATGGTTTTTTGGTGTATTCCTGTATAAATATGAGAAAGCTTCTTGTAAAAATGAACATATTCAGTAGACCATGTCAAGGTGGGGGATATCGTGTGTGCGCACATGCACGTGTGTGTAAAACAAAATCAGAGTTCATTCCCAGGAAATCCCTTCATCTTTCTCAAGATATTGTATTGTCTAGAGTCTCTATGTCATACTCTTTCTTTCCCAAGATCTCAAGTTAGACATGTTTGTTCTTTTTTGCTCCTGGAAACACCTCCTCAAGTCCACATATTAGCTGTTTCAGCCTAAGGACTTTCCCAGAGTTGTTAGCATCTCACAAAACGGTTATTAACCTGACATTGTACTTTTTTGTGAAAACTTTTATCTTCATGCCCATACATTAGAACCAGAGAGGTCCATCTAACTATACCTGGAATGTAGGTTAGGCAACTCCAGCAGGTCATCAAGCATTTACCCAAAGCCCTAGGGATAGCCTATGTGGTGTTTTAATTTTTTTTTAGTGTTCCAAGAGGGGAAAATTAATAGTTTTTGGAAACAATGAGTATATATGATGTATATTATCCAGTTTGTGTTTCTAACTTTTGGCATCATATATTCAATCGTCACCACATTCCTCAGCCACTGAAAGTTGTGGAAAGCTTAAGAGAAGATCAGAAACCAAGGCACAGCACAGAGGCCAAACATGAGTATCCAAAAAGCATTTATGAATGGTCCACTCTGTCCTTCTTGCTTTTTTCTAAAACCAAATGTGATTTTAAATAATACATGCTTCTGTTTTCCTATTAACTCAGTTTGCTGAGAATTGACTGAATTTCCATCAATACTGGGACTTTTTTTTGTTGCTGCTTAGATTTTTACGGTATTTTCTTCTAAAAAAACTTCTCTAATCTCTTATTTATCTCTGTGGCAGATATCAAGGTTGATGATGAAGAAAAGAGGGTAATTACAGGATAATATGAAGTGCAAAAAGATAATTTATCTTCTTTTCTTTTTTTTTTTTTTTTTTAGTCAGAGTCTCACTGTCACCCAGGCTGGAGTGCGGTGGCACACTCACAGCCACTGCAGCCTCGACCTGCCGGGCTCCAGCAGTCCTCCCACCTCAGTCTTCCAAGTAGCTGGAGCTACAGTCGCGTGCTATCACACCCGGCTAATTTTTTGATTTATTGTAGAGATGAGGTCTCGCCAAGTTGCCCAGATGGGTCTCGAACCCGTGGGCTCAGGCAATCCACTCACCTCAGCCTCCCAAAGCACGGGATTACAGGCTGAGCCACCGAGCCCGGCCCAGCTAATTTTTTGATTTATTGTAGAGACAAGGTCTCACCAAGTTGCCCAGGTTGGTCCCAAACCCCTGGGTTCAGGTAATCCTCTTGCCTTTGCCTCCCAAATTGCTGGGATTACAACAGGAGTGAGCCACCATGCCCAGCCCTATCTTATTTTCTTGTTTTTTTTGAGTTGAAGTCTCACTCTGTCACCCAGACTGGAGTGCAATGGCACGCCCCTGGCCACCGCAGCCTCGACCTGCTAGGCTCCAGTGATCCTCCCACCTCAGTCTTCCAAGTAGCCAGAACAACAGACACACACTACCATGCCCGGCTAATTTTTTGACATATTGTAGAGATGAGGTCTCGCCAAGTTGCCTAGGTGGGTCTCGAACCCGCGGACTCAGACAATCCACTCACCTCGGCCTCTCAAAGTGCTGGGATTATAGACTGAGCCATCGAGCCCAGCTCCTATCTTATTTTCAAATGAGAAAATTCAGCCCTAGAAAACCTGAGTAATTTCCTCAAGGTCATGGAGTAAGGTCTGGAGTAAGATTCCTTCTTGGTTTCTAACATAGTTGATCACTCCAGGGACCTTTCTTCTGCTCTATAGCAATGTGTCCTATGACATTTCCATGGCATAAGGGTAAATGCCCATACTGGCCAAGATAAATAAACCCATATAGGGCCAGGGTCAATGTGACCTCCATTTCCCATTGTGAAAGCTGAGCCGGCTTTGTTGGACAGTTGAGAGATGAGAGGATCTCTATTAATACACATATCTACATGCCAAGCCTTGGACACAAAAGCTAAGAATGTGGCATGGGGGAGGGGGTGGGATAAGCAATAGCAGTCTGGACTTAGAGTTCCTTTCCTTTGTCCAAGTCCTGGGAAAAATAACTAAATTCCTGGATGGAGGGAGGACAAAAATGAGACATCCACATGTCTTCAAGAAAGAAATTATATGCCATTACGAGAATATACCAGCATGTGGCTATATCTAAAAATGTACGTGGGTACATATGTCTATGTTCTGCGAAGCCACAGAACATAGACATATATGTTCTATGTCAAAGTGTGTTTAGAATTTAGTCATATATTAACATAGAGATCTGAGTATGTAGATTAAACCCATGCTGCATCTCTCTAATACTCACATCTGCTGCCTTCTTCTCTGCCAGCTCCAGCTTCTCCTGGGCATCCTTCAAAGCCTCGGAATACTTGTCCAGCTCATCCTCTGTCCCTTTCAGCTTCTTCTGCATGGCTGCCAGCTCATCCTCCAGCTATAGGAACCCGGAGAGTCACACAAAAAGACATACATACAAAACAGTGCAGGCTTGGACCCTGAACCCTTGGGCCCCTGAGCCCAGCCTCCATGTTACCATCCCCAGAGAGACACATTCTCCCCAGCCACTTCCAGCCCACTGTTCAGGAGTTATGCTGCAGCTTAGCTTGTGACGTTGTAACCTCTGACCCTAAGATGACCAAGCCATCCTGGATTTTCATCCAAGACCCTTGAGTGGTAAATCTCTAAGGGAGTTGATGCCTGTGATGCTATTTGAGAGAAGAGAGATGCTGCTAAACGCTTACCTTTTCCTCTAGAAGTCAGGGGTTCTTCCAAAACATGGTTCGCTTCGACTTAAATTCAGCAGACACACTGTGGCTCAGAAAAGGCCACTGACTTTCCCAAGGTCACAAAAGCAGTCTGAGGCGGATACCCTACATACCCTCTGCTCTTCAAAGGAGGCTGGAGAGTCCCTCCCACCCAAAGAGTGGGAGTCCCCAGTGGACACTGCCTTTCCCATGAAAACACTCTCTCTTATGGTCTTGTTTCCCAGCGGGTAAGAGAGACCAATGCTAGTGCCTACCTGCTTACTCCTTTCTTCTGCCTGCTTCTGCTCAGCTTCAGCCTGCTCTGCCCGATCCAGAGCATTCTCCTTGTCTAACTTCAGCATCTGCATCTTTTTCTTGATGGCCTCCATCATGAGCACTGGCTGTTGGTAGGCTCACCTGTGAACACTGGAGAACTGGATAGAGGGCAGGAAAGGAGGGGCTACTGCCTGAATGATTAGGAGCTCCCCAGACTTGAGCCTTTATCCGTGCTCACAGCTCCACCTCTTACTCCTAATATGGTCTTTCCAGTTCCCTCCACCCCATCATTGTTCTTCTGGGGGAACATAGGGTGAGACACTTTGATGGACTGACATCACCAGCAAAAAGATACATGGGAACAGCTGAAGCTGATTTTAGACAATGGAAAGTGGGGGAGGGGAGAGGCTCTCCCTGACCCTGAAACTTTCCACACATTCTGGGCAGTGCTATTGGGTGTTTTAAAAGAGCAGGAAGACAGCCTGGGCAACATAGCAAGACCCTGTCTCTACAAAAAAATAAAAACTTACAATTAAACAAAAAAGAGTAGGAAGAGAAGAGGGAAAGAACATTGAAATAGAGAAGGGTACTTTGACAATTCTAGAATGGCAGTTTTTATCCAGAGGGTCCTAGTTGCCCTTCAGCCTCCCCTTATCTCCAGACTATGTTGGACGCTGGTCAAACTCCACTGACTTTGTCTTTTGATTCCTAATATTCAGGGAGTTTGGGCAACAGTGAAGAGGAGAGGTCAGTCATGATCCTTGATGATTCCCCTGGCTCCCCAGATCAAATTGCTGGGCTATTTTTGGGAATCTCTAATTGGCAGGGGGACATCACTCCTCCCCACTAAGAGCCACAGGAATAGAGTAAGAGGGTAGGGTTGAGATCTGGAAGGCCACCCCAGAGCTTCAAGTGGGGTGGAGAGAGAAAGAGGGGAGGGTCAGAGTAACCCAGACAGGATCAGGTCCTTGTTTTCCCATAGTGATCTTAAAATAGAACACTTGGGCCATTGCCAGGCCATTGTGGCCATTGCCTTGCTAAGCTATGGTGTGGCCATGTGCTCTTTGAGCTACGGCCAGGCCATGTTTCCTGGCTTTGGCCCCCCTCCCCTCCCTTCGGGATCTCCTCTTTCTCTCTCTCTAATTTACTTTCTAAATAAACTATATTTTCTTTTTTTTTTTTTGAGCTGGAGTCTCACTCTGTCGCCCAGACTAGAGTGCAGTGGCCGCTCCTGGCCACTGCGGCCTCGACCTGCTGGGCTCCAGCGATCCTTCCACCTCAACCTTCCAGGTAGCTGGAACTACAGGCGCGCGCGACCATGCCCGGCTAATTTTTTGATTTATTGTAGAGATGAGGTCTCGCCAAGTTGCCCGGGCAGGTCTCGAACCCGCGGGCTCAGGCAATCCACTCACCTCAGCCTCCCAAAGTGCTGGGATTACAGGCTGAGCCGCCGAGCCTGGCCAACTATATTTTCCAATAAAAGAAATAGGACTTTTGGACCCACACAGACCATGTCCCTGTTGCTCTCTACTCTTCTTTCCTTCATCTCCCGTCTCAGCTCTCCCCCCACCAGCCCACCACATCATCATAATCATCACTAACAGCTCTGTTCTTCCCAGTTTAGCTTCAGGCCATGTTTATTTTTTCACAGGGAGCCTGGCAACTGATCCCAGTACACTGGCACCATGCACCTGAGGATGATGCGGGGGAGAGGTGGGCACTGTTCACTGTGACCAGAGATATCATGGAAGAATCTAAATGGCTCTACCTAGTCATTAGGTCCAGGATTGTTAGTGTGAATGCTAAGCGTCAGGAACAGGGGGACAGAGACACCCACCAGGGCAGAGGGCAGAGCCTAGCTAGAGTCCATTCCTGAGAGCTCCCACTCACTGGAAGTAGATAGGCAGACAGACCATCAACTGACTCTTGAAGGAAGGCAGAGAAATCAAGTCTCCTTTCTCTGGAGACTAGCCAGGGAATAGGACTAGGGAACAGGGAGAGGAAGCAGCGGAAAATGGGGCTGGGGGTGAACAGGGAGGGGAACACAGGCACAAGAGAAGAAAAGAATCAGAGATATATCCTTTCTAGTATACAAGGACAAAGATATAGAAATATTTGCTTCCCAAATTCCAGCTGTCTCCCACTCCCACACCGGTCCTTTGGGTTAAGATTGAAATCATCTGGGTTGTACATATTGGACTTTATGAGGAATCTTGGAGATAAAATTTCAGTAAAAAAGACAGGAGTCCTCAGAGGTTGAGGTAGGAAAGAGGGCGATGTTGAGTCGCCTACTGCTGTAAGAATATGTTTGACATTTAGTTGGTTCCTGATTAAACAACCCAATATCAAACATATCACACAGAAGTAGGCAGGAGAGATTTGGGGTCATCTGCCTTCCTCCCCAATGCAAAGAAAGGATAGAGCACAGACACCAGGCAACCATCATGTCTGGATAGAGCCATCTCCTTGAGGAAGGGCACTGGCCCTGCTCTTCACCTCCCAAGACAGCCGGCTCTTGCTTATCTGCCCTCCGTGCCATCCCTGCCTCAGCTCCTCTCCCACCAGCACCTGGCCTCTGCTGGATCACGTTGGCCTGAACCAGGAAAACTACCTGGCAGGGCTCCATATCCGGGCACCTACCATTCCCCAGAGCTCCCACACAGAGTTTCTCCCCCTGATGTCACGGCCCAAGTGCCCAGAGGATCAGCAGTGTCAGCAGCTCCTCATCACAGTTGCCACCTGCTGTCTTCAACGCCACTTTAGCTGCCCTGAGGCTTTCTGGAGCTAGGGGTAAGGGTACTTATACATCCTGCTTTACCTTTCCAACACCACTCCTAACCTTTCCAGATTACCCCCATAGATCACTGACGTCCTTTCAGGGGACACCATCTGGACACATTCCTGCTCTTAAGTGCTGCAGATAAATCGATCGTCACAAGAAACTCCTAAAATGCTTGGCTTCCTCTTTACACCATCTTGTCCCTTCTCGCCTTCTCTCCATGTCTTCTAGGCATCCTCCTCAAAGTCACCCTTGGATGTCCAGAAAAGAAAAGTAATGTGTCTCACGGGCTCCAGAAGAGAAGAATTATGGTCCCCCTGCCTGGCAGGATTGAAACTGAGGCTTTAGATCAAGGGTGGGAGAGGACACCCCATCTGCCAGGAATCAGCCTGAAATCCTTAGGCCTCCCCTCCTCTTCTGCAGCTTTTTATGACAAGAACTCCTGGGCTAGCTTCTCCAAGGGTCTTCCTTCACAGAAATCCAGGCTGCTTCCCATCTGGAGAATTATTCTTTTGGAGAGAATCAGCTCTGTTGAATGTCATGTGGCAGGCAGATGCTTCTCTCCACTGTGACAGAAAGGAGCCCAAGTTATAGCTGCATTGGGGGCTGGGGGGCTCGGGTGGAAGTGCGAGGGTGGGAGAAGGACACTCTGCTTCAGCCCCCAGGCCTGTTCCATGTGTCCTTGTTCCCATTCCAGACCCCCACCCCCACCCCCAGCAGACACCAACTCCACAGTGTCCTTGATCCAGATCGATAGCTTGTCCCAAGCCCCAGTCAATTCCTGTGTGTGGCTCTTGCCTTCGAGGGTAAGATTAACAAATGGGCATACAGACCCCAAGGTAGGCACTGTGGTGTTGTCATATGTCCTTGTTTCTTTATGGCTCCCGGGAAGAGGGGGGGCATGTAGTCTTTACTTTCTTGCTCTCCCTTCTTACCCATAAACCCCCAAGTTCTAGTTCCTTTCTCTGAGAAACTTACCCACACTGGAGAGTTAGAGGCTAGAAGAAGAGATGATAGGAAGGACTAGCAGAAACTGAGAGGACTTTAGGCTGGGCATGGTGGACTCACACCTGTAATCCCAGCACTCTAGGAGACTGAGGCAGGAGGATTGCCTGAGTCCAGGAGTTTGAGACCAGCCTGGGCAACATAGCAAGACATCATTTCCACAGAAAAAAATTGATAAATTAGCAGGGCATGGTGATGTGTGCCTGTAGTCCCAGCTACTTGGAATATTGAGGCAGAAGGATTGCCTAAGCCCAGAAGTTCAAGGCTGGGGTGAGCTCTGATCGTGCCACCACACTGTAACCTGGGCAGCATAGTGAGACTTTAACTCAAAAAAAAAAGAAAAAGAAAGGACTTTAGTGTTTGGGGCACTAGGGGAACAGAGGCAGATGGGGAATATTGACATGGGGAGGAGTAGCTCTTGGAAAGGAGCCTTCATGGCATAACTAGGTATAAACATCAGCTAGCCTCTGATGAAAGCTTTTTTGCTCTCCTGAAAGTGTTTCCTATGCAGCCATTTCGAATAGGACTGAGCCAGAGGAGCTGAGTACAGTGTCAGCCACAGAGGGAAGAGAGACTGGATGGGTATGACAGGGTGATGTGATGAGAACAGACAGAATAGACAGAGAGGATCAGAAGAGATGGGCTCTGTAGGGGGCCAACCTGCCAATACTGGAGCCAGCATGGCACTGACAAGCCCTGGGGTAAGAGGCCAAGGTCAGGGATCAAGGCACAGGGGATGAGGCATTTTGTGGGTCTAAATGAACAGAGGAAAGAGGAATAGAGAAATAGAAGGGCTTGGGGGTGGAGGGAGACATGTAATGCAGAGGAGGTAAAAAGGGAAAAAATTGTCATGGGAGCAAGAAAACATCACTATTGGCTGTGGTTTATTGGATATTATGTGCGACTCTGCTAAGTGCATTATTTAATCCTCAGAGTGACTTAGTATGACTTATACATTATCTCCTTTTTTTCTTCTTTTTTTTGAGTCAGAGTCTCACTTTGTTGCCCAGGCTGGAGTGCAGTGGCATGATCTTGGCTCACCACAGCCTTAACCTGCTGGGCTGGGACGACCCTTCCACCTTAGCCTCTCAAGTAGTCAGGACTACAGATGCACACCAGCATGCCAGGCTAAATTTTTGTAGAGACAAGGTCTTGTTATATTGCCTAGGCTGTTCTCCAACTTCTGGGCTCAAGCAATCCTCTCGCCTTAGCCAAAATGCTAGGATTGCAGGTGTGAGCCACCACGCCCAGCACTCCACTCCCCCTCCCTGCCCCCCGCCTTTTTGAGACAAGGTCTGGCTTTGTTACCCAGGCTAGAATGCAGTAGTACAATCATAGTTCACTGCAGCCTCCAATTCCTGGGTTCAAGTGATCCTCGCACCTCAGCCTCCTCAGTAGCTGGGGTACAAGCACGTGCCACCATACCTAGATGATTCTATTTTTATTTTTTATGGAGATGGGGGTCTCGCTATCACACCCAGACTGGTCTTGAACTCCTGGCCTCAAGTGATCCTCCTGCCTCGGCCTCCCAAAGTGCTGGGGTAACAGGCATGAACCATTGCACCTGACCATTATCTTCACTTTTACATACAGTACAAGGAACTGTAACACAGAAAATTGAAACAACTTGCAGCCAGTAAGCGACAGAACCAACCCTGAAACCCAGATCTGACCAGTGTTAAAACCTATTCTAGTGCTGGGCTGCACTGCCTGTATATAAGTAGCAGGGGACGGCATGGGAAACACATACGAGGGAAGATGAAAAAAGTGAAGTCTGAGGTGAGCCTTCAGGAAATAGAGGGCAGGAGAGCAGACAGAGGGAAATTCAGTTTCAGATTTCTGGGTCAATCCAGGCCCCGTGTGTGTGGTTTTGTCTCCCATGAAACGTGCTGCCATGACTTGTTCCATGCCTGGATCCCTCATTGGCCTGTAAACTTCACATCATTTGATGCAAGCACTCATGAGTAGTCATTGACTAAAAAGACAAGTATTAATTTGGGATTTGGTAAACAGAGGTGATGGGAGCTCGGAATGGAGTATGTAGGACAGATAGAAAAACAGACTTGGGATGGGGAAGGACATTTGATCTGGATAAGGGGGCTGGCCAGGGAGCCAGCAAGCAACCTCTGAAGGACACGCACCACGGGGAAATCTGGGAAAATGGAGAATACCTGCCATGTGTCAAGCACTGGGCTTCCTCTGTATCTTTAAGTATACTATCTTACTTTTGTTTCTTTTTTTTTGTGAGTCAGAGTCTCAATCACTACTTTTCTGTATTTTTCAGACTTTTGAATGCCTTTAGATGGGCCATGCTCGGCTGGGTACAGTGGCTCATTTCTGTAATTTGAGCACTTTAGGAGGTGGAAGTGAGAGAACTGCCTCAGCTCATGGGTTCGAGATCAGCCTGGGCAACATGGTGACACCTTGTCTCTACAATGAATCAAAAAAAATTAGCCAGGCATGGTGGCGCACGCCTGTAGTTCCAGCTACTTGGAAGGCTGAAGCAGAAGGATCACCTGAGCCCAGCAGGTCGAGGCTGCGGTGGCCAGTAGCATGCCACTGCACTCCAGCCTGGGTAACAGAGTGAGACTCCAACTCAAAAAAAAAAAACACCTACCTGACCCCAGGAGGGCATTCAAGTTGGAAACCCTCTCATTTTGCAGAGGTGGGAATTCAGGCCCAGAGGAAAGAGACTTGTCCAAGGTTTTATAATAACCAGTTGACTCAAAACCCCAAATGCAGGCCTCCTGACACACAACACCATCACACCTGTAGGGTAATAGCCACATTCAGAGCAGCGTGTCCAAATATACAGAACTGATCAGAGAAAATGAGATCTGAAAAGTGGTGAGCAAAATTCAGGAAGTTAAGATTATGGTAGCTGAGAAGCAAAAGCATTCTTGAAACAAATCAAGAGTTAGACCTGAAAAAATAATGAGCCTGGTGGTCTAGGTTTGAACCATTAAGAGCAAGCTTTATTTGTTAAACCAAATCAGGATTCTCAACTCTCATATTATCCACCTCCCCTCCTCCTCACCCCATTACATCAACTCTGTAAATCCCACTCTGACCGCAAGGCGTCACTCTGGTTTTTACCATTGTGTCATAGACTCCCAAATAGCAGCAGGAGATTGGCATGAGAGTGAAGGAGAATGGGAGCATTGTCTTAGTTCTCGGGCAGATTGTCAGGTCCAGGTATGTTTTTGGAAGGAAGTTCAAGGCGGTAGAGGCTCAAGAAGTCTAGGTTAGCAAGCATGATGAGAATGGAAGAACAGTGTTTCAGATGCCATCAGAGTCTCTCTACATAAAAAGCTTTGCCCATCTGATTTAGTTCCTGCTGGTACTGCTGATGCTCCTTTTCAAACAGCTGGTGCAGGGCAGCTTGACGGACCTGGCGGGAGGGCAGAATAGAGTGTGGTTTGTCCTCTGTTTACCACCCTTTCTTTCTCCCTTGTTGCTTTTCCATTACTTGTATTCTCTTGGACCTGAACTTTGCATGACATAACTCTAGGTGGCAGCAGAGAGGCTGAACCAGTAGAAGGGAAGTTCATTCATTTTTTCCCCTGGGTGAATATTTAGCAAATATTTGCTGAGAACATATCATGAACCAAGATTTCTGCTGCATACTTGGGATACAAAGAAAGCCACATGACGGCTACTGGGGATCCCAGGGAGAGGCAGAGGTACTGAGAGGCAGGTGCTAGGCACTTAGAAGCAGTTTTGAGTCTCACCAAGATGAGAGGAGCAGGGATTAGAAGGAAATTTGGAACGTAAAAATGTGCCACTTGCAAGCTGGAAAAAAAAATCACCTAATAAAAAAGAGCTTTGGCATTGGAGTTACAGTTTGGTGCTCTCATGTAATGGTGGAAACCTCAGAGGCAAACGGGATGGGTGGATGATGACAGAGACAAAGACTCTGGACATCTCCATGAACAAAAGCACAGGGCAGTAACAAATGAGACTTCACGCTGCCCTGCTAGAACTCACCATTAGTAGTTGCTTGTTGGCCAGTACCAATTCCTGTACCATGATGTCCTGCATCCTTAGGGTGGCATATGGGTTTCTCCTCTGGCTCAATGTCAACTGCCACAGACAGTGAGTATGTGAATTTTGCCACCTGCCCCAGGCGTAGAGGTGGGAGTTAAAAGGATTAGAGTTATGAGTGGAGACAGAAACTGCATCTGTGAGGTTGCTTCTTTACCCAAAACTTCTATGCTACTGTCAGAAGATTGTAAAATCCTTAAAAGGGTAATTTAGAACGTAGTATGTATTAAGTACATTATGTCATTTAATCATTACAATAACCATGTGGCATAGGTATTCATTTTTACATAATATGGAGAGGGAAATGAAAACTTGTGAGATGCCGTGAGGCACAGTGGCTCATACCTGTAATCTCAGCACTGTGGGAGGCGGAGATGAGAGGATTGCCGAAGCCCAGGGGTTCAAAACCAGCCTGGCAATTTGGCAAGACCTCATCTCTACAATAAATCAAAACATTAGTAGGGTGTGGTGGCACATGCCTATAGTTCCAGCTACTTGGAAAGGTTGAGGCAGAAGGATCGCCTGAGCCCAGCAGGTCAAGACTATGGAAACTGATATGCCACTGCACTCCAGCCCTGGGCCACAGAGTGAGACACTAACTCAAAAAAAAAAAATTTAAAAAAAGGTGTGAGATGATAAAGGTCACTTAATGGCAGACCAGGTATCAAATCCAATCTCTCTAAGGCTAATTAATATTCCTTCCACTGGGCGCAGTGGATCAAGCCTGTAATCTCAGCACTTTGGGAGGCTGAAGTGAGAGGACTGCCTGAGCCCATGGGTTCAAGACCAGCCTGGGCAACCTGGAGAGACTTCATCTCCACAATAAATAACAAAATTAGTCGGATGTGGTGGCATGTGCCTGTAGTTTCCAGCTACTTGGAAGGCTGAGGTAGAAGGATGGCCTGAGCCCAGCAGGTCAAGGCTGTGGTAGTCGCGAGCGGTATGCCACACTGCACTCCAGCCTGGGCAACAGAGTCAGACTCCAACTCAAAAAAAAAATTTCCTTCCATCATATCAGTAATTCTCAACCCTGACTAGACAATGGAAACTGCATTAAGGTTTTTTTTTTTTTTCAAGTTGAAGTCTCACTGCATCGCCCAGGCTGGAGTGCAGTGGCATGCTCTCGACCACCGCAGCCTCAACCTGCTGGGCTTAGGCAATTCTTTCATCTCAGCCTTCCAAGTAGCTGGAACTACAGAAATATATTAGATGAAAAATAAAAGCTTTACTCTGCCCTAGCCTTTCTCAACAAAGTTAGCAGTTTCTTGTGCGTCTTTCCAGGAAACTTTTCTATCATATACAAGGAAGTATGTCTTCTTTTTGTTAAACATGAGATCATACATTTACATAAGCAGTGTTACTTAACAATTTGGACTTTTCTTTTTATGCTTTTTTTTTTTTTTTTTTTGAGTTGGAGTCTCACTCTGTCGCCCAGACTGGAGTGCAGTGGTTGCTCCCGGCCACTGCAGCCTCGACCTGCTGGGCTCTGGCAATCCTTCCACCTCAGCCTTCCAAGTAGCTGGAACTACAGGTGTGTGCTACCACGCCCGGCTAGTTTTTGATTTATTGTAGAGACGAGGTCTTGCCAAGTTGCCCAGGCGGGTCTCGAACCCGTGGGCTCAGGCAATCCACTCACCTCAGCCTCCCAAGGCGCGGGATTACAGGCTGAGTCACCAAGCCTGGCTTTTTTATGCATTTTTAAAATTTTGTTTCATAAATTACTACATATTCATGAAGTACATAGGGATGTATGGTGATCAGATCGGGGTAATTTGCACATCCATTGTCTCGAACCTTTATCATTTGTGTTGGAATGAACTCTTCATATTAAAACATAGAGATTTGCTTCATTCAGTTTAAAGGCTGTTTAGTATTTTTGTATAATTTAACCAACTATGTTTTCTGGTTTTTTTACTTTTTTTTTTTTTGAGTTGGAGACTCACTCTGTCGTCCAAGCTGGAGTGCAGTGGCATGCCCACGGCCACCGCAGCCTCCACCTGCTGGGCTCAGGCGATCCTTCCACTTCAGCCTTCCAAGTAGCTGGAACTACAGGTGTGCGCCACCACACCCAGCTAATTTTTATTGATGTATTGTAGAGATGAGGTCTCACCAAATTGCCCAGACTGGTCTCAACCCCTGGGCTCAGGCAATCCTCTCACTTCGGCCTCCCAAAGTGCTGAGATTATAGGCGTGAGCCACTGCACCCAGTCATTTTTTTTTGAGTTGGAGTCTCACTCTGTTGCCCAGACTGGAGTGCAGTGGCCGCTCCCGGCCACCGCAGCCTCAACCTGCTGGGCTTCGGCAATCCTTCTGCCTCAGCCTTCCAAGTAGCTGGAACTACAGGCACATGCTCCCACGCCCGGCTAATTTTTGATTTATTGTAGAGATGAGGTCTTGCCAAGTTGCTCAGGCGGGTCTCGAACCCACGGACTCAGGTAATCCACTCACCTCAGCCTCCCAAGGCGCGGGATTACAGGCTGAGCCACTGAGCCCGGCTTCGGCCAGTTTTTTAAAAATGCTGCTGGCCATGGTGGCCCAAGCCTGTAATCCTAGCACTTTGGAGGCCAAGGTGAGAGGTTTGCCTGAGCTCAGGGGTTCGAGACCAGTCTGGGCAACTTGATGAGACTTCATCTCTACAATAAATCAAAAAGTAAGCCGGGTGTGGTGGCGCACACCTGTAGTTCCAGCTACTTGGAAGAAGAATTGCCTGAGCCCAGCAGGTTGAGGCTGTGGTGGCCAAGAGTGTGCCACCACACTCCAACCTGGGCAACAAACTCCAACTCAAAAAAAAAAAAATGTTTGCCAGTGAGGTAGTGCATGCCTGTAATCACAGCTACTTGGCAGGCTGATGTGGGAGGATCACTTGAGCCAGGAGTTCAAGATCAGCTTGGGCAACATAGAGAAATTGTTTCCATTTTTTTTTTTTGAGACAGAGTCTCACTTTGCCACGCAGGGTGGTGTGCAGCCACACAAAATACAAATAAATAAAAATATGCCCCAATTTTCCTTTAGAGAATGGGAAGCAGGGAATGATAAAAACCATAGTCTCTATAGCCTAACCTAGTGGGCACTAGGAGGCTGTTATCTGCTTGCTTTGAAAGGCTGCTTCTTACCCCTTCCACGTTTTCCTAGTTGATGAGCCACTAACAATAGATGGTTCAGGGGGACAGGAGAGTGGAAAAGATCGAGCTGAAAGGTAAAGGGAGGGGATAGACGATTACCTGTCGACCATCTTTTTAAGTTCCACAGCTCTTTGAAAACTCTGTAAGAAAAGGGAGTTCTGTTGATCCGCTTTAATCTCCAGAACCTCATCCCAGGTACTCTATTCTTGGGAGACACAGACCCTTCTCTTTGGAGACAGGAAGTTGTCAATTACCTAGAAGGGATGGGGAGAAGAAAGCTCCACTCCTTTCAGAATGTATCAAAGAAAACATGCAGGGGTTGGGGTGGAATACATATTTGAGTACCTACTATCCAGATACTGCCTCCCAATCCTGTTAACTAAGCACAGTACATCCTTCTGTTACATCAAGGGCCTTTTTCAGTAAAGGAGGCACTTCTGGTAAATTCATCTGGAAACCTCATCAGGGAAACTCCTTTAACCCAGCCCCTCCTTCCAACTTTGCATACCTCTTCTACTTTTGTCATCTTTTCCATAGACATGTCTACAGACTTGCTGGACATGGTCTGAGGAGACTAGGCAGGCTCTCCTTTCTGTTTAGTTCAGTCACCGGGGTTTCAGTAGCCATAGCAACATTTCCGCCTCCAACAATGACCCTGGGCCTAGTTGATTGGTCATCTGGCCTGTTGCCCCAGTAACCTAAAGAGAATCCTGGTTCTCCAGCCTCCTATTAGTGATACAGGCAACTCTATGAGCATGGGCCACAATCCCTATTTCAGGATTTCTATTGCTGGAGTACCAAAAGAGTATCTGTATAGTCCTTGATCCAGGGTACGCACATAGTCCCACCAATTCTCTGGAGGCCAATCCTCATGCCTTGTTAGAAACGTGTAAAGGTCACGTTTGGTGGCTCAGTTTGTAATCCCAGCACTCTGGGAGGCTGAGGCAAGTGGATTGCCCGAGCCCGCGGGTTGGAGACCAGTCCAGGCACCTTGGTGAGACCTTGTCTCTACAATAAAATAAAAAATAGCTGGGCGTGGTAGCACACGTTTGTAGTTCTGGCTTGGAGGGCTGAGGTGGAAGGATCCCTGGAGCCCAGAAGATTGATGCTGGGGTGGTTGTGAGCTTGCATGCCACTGCACTCCAGCCTGAGCAAAGGAGTGAGACTCCAACTCAAAAAAATAAAAATAAAAATAAATGTGTAAAGAAGGCCAGGCATGGTGGCTCACACCTGTAGTTCCAGCTACTTGGAAGGCTGAGGCCAAAGGACACCTGAGCTCAGCAGGTTGAGGCTGCGGTGGCCGTGATTGTGCCACTGCATTCCTGCCTGGGCGACAGTGTAAGACTCCAACTCAAAAAAAAAGCTCAGAGAATACATCATATGCCAGTTTTATTAAAAGACAACTCTGAATGAATCAATCATATGCTTTATTTTTTAATAGTTCATTTTATTAAATAATTTATAGTCAGATCAGTGCAATGGCTTGGTAGGGGAAACCACTCCTTCCCACTGTCTCACAGCCTGGCACAGGTTATGTTAGGGATCAGAACATTCCCTTTAATTACATTTATTCACAGTGCTCTGGAATGAAAGTGGAAAAGCAGATCTTTGCATATCAGAAAAGTTGCAACACATCCTGCTTTAAGTGGAGCACCAGGGTAAGCTGTTCCACATACCAACTTCCTCATCCGAGTTCCCCACCAGTTCCTGTCTGCTTTTTTTTCACTAATCAACTCTGAGATGCCTTAAATCTAAACAGTTTCTATTCAACCATGTACAAAGGGGTAGACAGGGAAGATACCTCACTCCAACTCTCACCTTTGGGATTAAATGGCCTGAAACAGTATAGGTGAATTATGGCCAAAACCAAGTGAAGATTTTTAAGGAAGCTTTGACAGAAACATTAGTAACATCTGAATTCAAATCCAGAAAAAAAGTGCTGCTGGAAGAAAACAAAGCCTTAGCCGATGTTCTGAAAATGCCTAACAAGAAGGGTTGGGAATAACCCTTTAGGCACAAGCTCTAAGAACTCTGGAGACAACAGGAGCTTCTGCTAATACAGTCTGGGCCTGCTGAGCCAGATGTCCTGAGGGCTGCCCAGCAAGCAGCCTGTCTTGCACACTGCAACTGTCTGGCTCAATCTACAGCGAGAGTCCTTCAGCTCCATCACAGAGTACTCTCCAATGTGTTATAGTTGTCCTTAAAGCTCTTCAATTCAAGGAAGTGCTTGGCACGTTTACTCTTCTGACTGGAGGGGAGGTATGTCACCTGGATGGTTGTTGGGGAGACTTCAGGGGACTGAGTGAGGTCTTTGGCTGCTGACTGATGTTGTCGTTGAGAGCTTCCAATTCGTGCTTTGACCCTGAAGAATACAGACAAGGAAGGTCATGGACAGAATGAGGACGAATGAAAGTATGTAAGTCAGGGCTTAGCCAGTCCCATAAATGCAGTGGTAGCCACAAATGGTCTCTGTGCTAATTTGTAAATTAGTTACCAATGTCCCATCTGGTAGCTTAGAAGTAGCAAAGAAGCCAACTTCCCACTGAATCCTTGCCTTTGGCTCAAGTTTTTCTTTGTATCACTATACTTTTTTTTTTGAGTAGGAGTATTACTCTGTTGCCCAGACTAGAGGGCAATGGCATGCTCATGGTCACTGCAACTTCGACATGCTGGGTTCAGGTGATCCTTCTGCCTAAGCTTCCAACTAGCTGGAACCACAGGTGCGTATTACCACATCCAGCTAATTTTTTGATTTATTGTAGAGACGAGGTCTTGCCAAGTTGTCCAGGCTGATCTTGAACCCCTGGGCTCAGGCAATCCTCTCACCTCCATCCCCCAAAGTGCTGGGATTACAGGCATGAGCCACTGTGCCTGGCTCATCTCACTATACTTAAAGAAAAATTTTAGCTCTACTGATTCACCTAATATGTATGTGCAGCTGACATAAAGAGAGTCCCTCAAAAACCAAGTGCCAAAAAAATAAGAATAGAAGCAGCTATTGGGTACTTACCTCATGTTAGAACATTACACTATACTAATGTTTAATTTATCAAATCCCAATAGCCCTATACAGGTTATTACCCTGAATCGCAGGTTAGGAAACTGAGGGTCCAATAATTAATTTGCATGAGGTCACAAAGCTAGTAAGTGACAGACCTGGTACTGAAACCTAACTTTGTCAGATTTCGAAGCCTATACTCTTTTCACTATGCCCATCAAATCTTTCTAGAAACTAGAAATCAAAGAGACAATTCTTTCTAATTGTGAAAAAACACATATAACATAAAATTTACCATCTTAACCATGTTATTTTATTTTGAGTTAGAGTCTTACTCTATCACCCAGGCTGGACTGCAGCAGCACACTCATGGCTACAGCAGCCTTGAGCTGCTGGGCTCCTTTGGCCTGAACCCTCCAAACAGCTGGAACTACAGGCTCATGCCACCACGACTGGCTAATTTTTTGATTTATTGTAGAGATGAGGGCTCGCCAAGTTGCCTAGGCTGGTCTTGAACTTCTGGATTCAAACAATACTCTCTCCTCGACCTCTCAAAGTGCTGGGATTACAGGCATGAGCCATCACACCTGGCTTTCTTAACCATTTTAGAAAGTATCATTCAGCAGTGTTAAGCACATTCACATTGTTGTGTAACGAACCTCCAGAACATTTTCATCTTGCAAAACTGAAAAGTGGCGGAGCCCATTAGACAACAACTTCTCATGTCTCCCTCTCTCTAGTCCCTGGCATCCACCACTCTACTTTTTGTGAGTTTGACTACCTAGGCACCTCATTTAAGTGAAATCATACAGCATTTTTTTTTTTTGAGTCAGAGTCTCATTCTGTCACTCATACTGGAGTGCAGTGGTACAATCACGGCCACCATAGCCTCAACTGTTGGGCTCAGGAGATCCTTCTGCCTCAGCCTTCCCAGTAGCTGAAACTACAGGCACATGCGACCACGCCCAGGTAATTTTTTCATTTTCTGTATAGACAAGTTCTCACCATGTTGCCCAGATTGATCTTGAACCCATGGGCTCAGGCAATCCTCCCACCTCCACCTCCCAAAGTGCTGGGATTACAGGCAAGAGCCACCACGCCCAGAAAAGTAGTTTATTTTTAAGGATAAAGAGAAGACAGGATAGATATACCTCTTATCTTGATAAAGAACCATACTCAACACAGCAAACAGATGTGTTCATTTTTTTTTTTTGAGTTGGAGTCTCACTCTGTCACCCAGACTGGAGTGCAGTGGCCGCTCCTGGCCACTGCAGCCTCGAACTGCTGGGCTCTGGCGATCCTTCCGCCTGAGCCTTCCAAGTAGCTGGGACCACAGACACACACCACCACACCTGGCTAATTTTTTTATTTATTGTAGAGATGAGGTCTAAGTTGCCCAGGTTGGTCTTGAACCCCTGGTCTCAGGCAATCCTCTCACCTCAGCCTCCTAAAGTGCTGGGATTACAAGCTTAAGCCACCATGCCTGGCCTATTTTTTTTTTTTTTGAATTGGAGTCTCACTCTGTTGGTCAGGCTGGGGTGCAGTGGCATGTCACGGCCACCGCATACTCAACCTACTGGGCTCAGGAGATCCTTCCGCCTCAGCCTTGCATGTAGCTGGAACCAAGCGCATGCCACCGTGCCCGGCTAATTTTTTTATTTTTTATTTTTTATTTTTTGAGTTGGAGTCTCACTCTGTCGCCCAGACTGGAGTGCAGTGGCCGCTCCCGGCCACCGCAGCCTCGACCTGCTGGGCTCCGGCGATCCTTCCGCTCAGCCTTCCGAGTAGCTGGAACTACAGGCATGCGCTACCATGCCTGGCTAATTTTTTTTTTTGATTTATTGTAGAGATGAGGTCTCGCCAAGTTGCCCAGGCGGGTCTCGAACCTGTGGGCTCAGGCAATCCACTCACCTCAGCCTACCAAGGCGCGGGATTACAGG
>CAUYQG010167121.1:0-11068 GCA_963574415.1 Tarsius wallacei
TTGGGAGGCTGAGGTGAGTGGATTGCCTGAGCCCGCAGGTTCGAGACCCGCCTGGGCAACTTGGCGAGACCTCATCTCTACAATAAATCAAAAAATCAGCTGGGCATGGTAGCGCATGCCTGTAATTCCAGCTACTCGGAAGGCTGAGGTGGAAGGATCGCCGGAGCCCAGCAGGTCGAGGCTGCGGTGGTCGGGAGCAGCCACTGCACTCCAGTCTGGACGACGTGAGACTCCAACTCAAAAAAAATAAGTAAATAAATAAAATAAAATAAAGGAAATACTAGGTACTTTGTAAGTATCAAATATATGTTACTCAAATTTATACTTTTTCCCAGGGCAGGAGGAATTGTACACTCCCAAAATTCCTTTCAGCCTAAAGTTTTATAATTTTTTTCTCCTTGAGAGGTTGTATAGGCTTAAAATATAAATAGATTTTAAAAGATTGATAAAAATTGGTGAATTAAAATAAGGAAGTTTATCATTTTGTGCCCATTTTGAAGAACACTAGCACCTGTTGTCCTTCTCAATCACCAGCCACACTGCTTAAGATTAAAAAAAAAAAAAACACTGCCCTGAATGAGAGTTTGGATAGACCTACTGAGAGATTTTATTTCATTTGACCCAGGATTCATGAATTAAGAGGGTAAAGCTGTTAGTACTTCAGGCCCATGAAGCTATCTATATGTTTATATGATGCCTCTGTGCCATCAGTAACTTATGGTTATGTTGTAATCATATGAAACAGATACATTGATAATGAAAAAATGAAATCTCTAACCCCCTTTTTAAAAATGTGTTTAAGACCTTCTGTGTTCCAGCAACCAGTGATCTTTTTGGGAGCAGATGTCACTCATCCACCTGCTGGTGATGGAAAGAAGCCTTCTATTGCTGCTGTGAGTGTCATTAGGATGATTTACCTTATCTAAAGTTTAGACCAGTATCAATATTGTTGGTTTCAGTCGGGTGCAGTGGCTCAAGACTGTAGTCCCAGCACTTTGGGAGGCCAAGGCAAGAAGAAGATTACCTAAGTGCATAGGTTCGAGGCCAACCTGGGCAACATGGTGAGTCCTCTTCTCTACAAAAAATCAAAAAATTAGCCAGGCAATGCTGAGGCAGAAGGATCGCCGGAGCCCAGCAGGTAGACGCTGGGGTGGCCGTGAGCGTACCACCGCACTCCAGCCTGAGCGACACAGTGAGACTCCAACTCAAAAAAAAATGTTTGTTTCAACTTGTTGAATTTTAATGTTATCGTCTTTGTAGCCAACTTTCATAAATGTTCTTTGGATTTTTTAAAGGAATGATTATTATCTGGCTTGGGGTTACAAGTTCCATATACATCTCTATTAAGTCAAATTTGTTAAATTATAGTATTCAAAACTTTTTCTGTATTCCACTTTAATTTGTCTACTTGACCTCAAATAATTGTTCATTTTTAGTTGCTTTTTATGATTCGAAGTATCTATTTATATATTTCCATAGTGCCTTTGTTATCGAAAGATGGACTACATGTAAAATTGATTACATATTTTTCAATATAAAATTTCTTCTGCCTTCATCCAGTGCAATATTTTGCACCTGAATTTTTTTGTTAGTACTGCCAATTATATTTTTGCCTTCCTCTATATTTGTAACTTTTCTGTGTCAGGTTGTTTTATTTTTTGTTTTGTTTTGTTTTGTTTTGTTTTGAGTTGGAGTCTCACTCTATTGCCCAGACTGGAGTGCAGTGGCCGCTTCTGGCCACCACAGCCTCGACCTGCTGGGCTCCGGCAATCCTTCCGCCTCAGCCTTCCAAGTAGCTGGAACTACAGGCGTGCGCTACCACGCCCGGCTAATTTTTTGATTTATTGTAAAGATGAGGTCTCGCCAAGTAACCCAGGTGGGTCTCGAACCTGTGGCCTCAGGCAATCCACTCACCTCAGCCTCCCAAGGCACGGGATTACAGGCTGAGCCACTGAGCCCAGCAGGTTGTTTTAAGTGAATGTCTTACAACCTTCAGAAAGCCTGATAATATTTCACCCATTTTGAAAATGTTAACATATTTAAGGCATACTTAATAAACTTCAGATATTAAGCTACATGACTTTTTATATTCTTCTATCATCCATTATAGTGATCTTGACATAAATTTTAAATTTTGACAATCTGATAAATCTTTGAAAATGATAATAATATTAAAATTTTCACTTAGAGATCCCAAAGCTATTTTCATTAGTGAAGAAAATTGGTTTTTATCTGTTAATAAGTTGTATTGCTTTGTATTTTTAATATTATATATGAATGGTTTTTATTTCAAATGTTCTAGTGGTAATATTGCACCATCTCTGATATTCATTAAAATGTTCTTATAGACCGGGCGTGGTGGCTCACACCTATAATCCCAGCACTTGGGAGGCTGAGGTGAGAGGATTGCCTGAGCCCACGGGTTCGCCAGTCTGGGCAATTTGGCAAGACCTCATCTCTACAATAAATCAAGAAAAATTAGCCAGAGGTGGTGGTGCATGCCTGTGGTTCCAGCTACTTGGAAGGCTGAGGTAGAAGGATCGCCTGAGCCCAGCAGGTTGAGACTGCAGTGTCCAGGAGCGTGCCACACTACTCCAACCTGGGTGACAGAGTGAGACTCCAACTCAAAAAAAAATCAATAAACAAAAAAACAAAAACAAAATTAATAAAATGTTCTTAAAGAAGAAAAAGTGATAAAGAAGGAAACTTAAAAGACTTACCATGGATTTGTTACTTTGAGGTCATTTTCTAAGGAAGTTTAATCATTTTTAATTCCTTTGGACTTCTGGTAGTCATAGTCCTTTTCTACTAAATGCGTTTCTACCAAATAGCCACTTTCTTTTATTATTATTATTTTTTTCAGTGTAGATACTTTACTTTTGTGAGTAATACAGTACAAAATTTGGGTACCAATACAAGCATGTGCATTTTTGAGTGCCATATTTACATCACAGAGAATAATTGTAATATTGGTAGTACGGAAAATTCATAGTGAGTTACAAGATCCTCATCAAGTTTAAATGTGTACAACAATGAATTAAATATCTTGTCAAAATGCAGCTTCTGACTCAGGAGATCTGGGGTAAACCTAAGTTTCTGCATTTTTCTTTCACTTGGGGAGGTCTTTGCACCCATTCTGGACTGCAGTCGCATAATCACAGCTCATTGTAGCCTCAGCCTCCTGGGCTAAAAGGATCTACTCTTCTCAGCCTCCCAAATGGCTGGGACAAATTTCTTTTATTATTATCAGAAGTCTTTTTAAACGTAATATATTAATTGGTTCTTTTTGCTATATGGTTTCTATTCCTAAAAACATGGAGAGTAGTGTACAAACAAATATAAGTACTAAATGCCGTATAGTATAATAGGTACTACCGTGATAATGAGATAAATTAAAATTTATACTACAAGAACTTGGTATGTTTTGGGGATGTTGAAAAATACAGGGAATTGGAATGTAGTATAACAGGCTGTGACGCTAGTAAGCTTTTGTGAGGCATTTTGTACCATCAGAAGAGTTTGTTTGTATTCTTTAGTGATGAGATACCTTTCAAGGGAAAGAAATGGTCAGAGTTCTATTTTTAAATGTGTTTATTTATTATAGAGTTGTGAAATATAAGGGAGGATTTACTATATAAGTAGGCTACATAAAGGTGAAGCTTAGACTTCTAGCTGGCCCTCACTCCCCCTGGTAGTGGGCCTGGTAACCATTGTTTTGTCTTTTGCCCCTTTACTTCCTCCCCAGAGTTCCATTTTTGAAGTGTGGCTTTGGTACAGACTACCCTGGATGAAAGAGAGTCTGAAGGTGGTGACCAATCTAGGCTCTGATCAGAATAATGATACTAGTTCATGCTTTAAGGTCTCTTCTGCTCCAAACAATATTAAATAGGACACAGAAAGATTCCAGCCTGGGCCGCAGAGTGAGACACTGATTCAAACAAAAAATTATGAAACATAACAATACTGAGATGATGCTAAAGTATTAAGTATGGCTTCTCGAATGTGTTGCTAAAGTAGAAGAGATATGAAGAGAAATCAGTGGTTTGAGTTGATCCTCTTGTTTACTTAATTCCTTTCTCTTATTCTCCTTAGGTACGTTTTTTTTTGTCCTTTTCTTTCCTTACTAATCTTTAGGTCCCAACAACATGTAGAATCTACTTGGGGGTTTTTGTTATTGGTTTTTTGTTTTGTTTCATTTTTAATCCCAGGCTGGAATGCAGTGGCATGATCACGGCTTACCATAGCCTCAACCTCCTGGGCTCAGGCAATCCTTCTACCTCAGCCTCTTGAGTAACTGGGACTACAGGTGAACACCACCATGCCCCACTAATTTTTTTTTGTTTGTCTTTTGTAGAGAGGAATTTTCACTGTGTTGCCAGGCTGATCTCGAACTCCTGGGCTCAAAAAATCCTCTTGCCTCAGCCTCACAAAGTACTGGGAGTACAGGCATGAGCCATTGTGCCCAACCAAATCTAATTGTTAAATGGTAAAGTTCAGCCTACTTACAGAAAAATAGACCCTATACTGAGTCTTGTATTCTTTTCTTCACTGGGAATTGCCTTTATTTTATTTTATTTTTTGAGTTGGAGTCTCATTCTGTCACCCAGACTGGAGTGCAGTGGCCGCTCCCGACCACTGCAGCCTCGACCTGCTGGGCTCCAGTGATCCTTCCGCCTCAGCCTTCCAAGTAGCCGGAATTACAGGCAGACGCTACCACGCCCAGCTAATTTTTTTGATTTATTGTAGAGATGAGGTCTCGCCAAGTTGCCCAGGCGGGTCTTGAACCCGCAGGCTCAGGCAATCTACTCACCTCAGCCTCTCAAAGCGCGGGATTACAGGCTGAGCCACCGAGCCCGGCTGTCTTTATTTTATTTAAATGAGGGGTGTCTCACTATATTAGCCAGTCTTGCCTCCAACTCCAGTCCTTCTGCCTCAGCCTCCAGAGTAGCTGGGACTACACGATGTGCCACCATGCCTGGTTCAGAATTACTATTTTTGATTACTCTCAAAGTAAACAGTGATAAACAGTAAGGTTATACTAAAACAAAAATGTAAATGAAACTTGTATAGTTTGGATTATCTTATATTTTTTCTTTATTTTTTCCAACCTAGGTTGTAGGTAGTATGGATGCCCACCCAAGCAGATACTGTGCCACAGTAAGAGTTCAGAGACCTCGACAGGAGATCATCCAGGACTTGGCGTCCATGGTCCGAGAACTTCTCATTCAATTTTATAAGTCAACTCGGTTCAAACCTACTCGTATCATCTTTTATCGGGATGGTGTTTCAGAGGGACAGTTTAGGCAGGTTGGTTGCCTGGAATCGTATCAGACTATGATGAAATCAGGTACCATTTATGGTATGATGTCTAGTTCTAGAGTTAAAAACCTTAAGTTGAGAGTTCCCTAAGTCAAAACTTGATGTTTCATTAGATTTTTTTTTTTTAATGTTCGCTATGGATGTGTAAGCCTTGATTGTTAAGACTTTGCTCTGATAATAGTTGAAATGGAATAAAGAAGTAAATTTCGCCATAGTGTGATGAGATTAAGAAATCCTGAGACTAAATCATTATCCTGCTTTAAAGAATATAATAGCAAACAGATGACTATATTGAGTCTTCCCATTTCATCTTCTCTAGGTATTATATTATGAACTACTAGCAATTCGAGAAGCCTGCATCAGTTTGGAGAAAGACTATCAACCTGGAATAACCTATATTGTGGTTCAGAAGAGACATCACACTCGATTATTTTGTGCTGATAGGACAGAAAGGGTAATCTCACATCTGTTCTAATACCATCATAAGACATACTTATCCAACATAGTTCATAGAGTGCTTAACAAGGACTCCCTGATAACAAACAACAAGGTATCCAAAATACAGTCGCAGATTTCAACAATTAGATTATGAGTATAGAAGGATCAAAATAAGTTACTTTTTAACTTTCTAGAATTTCTAGTAACACTACAAATGTTAAAAATCCCATTCTACTTTTTTGTTGTGTTGTGAAGAAGCTCATAGTTTATTTGTTTTTGAGACAGAGTCTTGCTCTGTCACACAGGCTGGAGTATGGTAGCACAATCAAAATCTCTGTAGGCCTGGCACTGTGGCTCAACGTATAATCTCAACACTTTGGGAGGCCGAGGTGAGAGGATTGCTTGAGCCTGGGGGTTCGAGACCAGCCTGGGCAACTTGGTGAGCCCTCATCTCTACAATAAATCACAAAAGCTAGCCAGGCATGGTGGCGTGCATCTGTAGTTCCAGCTACTTGGAAGGCTGATAGGGAAGGATCACCTAACCCCAGCATGTCCAGGCTGTGGGGGCCATGAGCGTGCCACTGCACCCCAGCCTGGGCGACAAGAGTGAGACTCCAACTCAAAAAAAAAAAAAAAAAGTCACTGTAACTTCAAACTTCTGGGCTTCAGTGATTTCTTCCACCTCAGCCTCCCAAGTACCTAGGACTATAGATGTGCACCACTATACATCTGTCTGAGCGACAGAACAAGACTCTGTCTCTAAATTTTTTTTTTAAAGTGGAAATTAATGCAAATTAACTTTCAAGCCATGCTTTCTTTAAAATTCACAGAATTATTTTCTGTATTTCATATTGTGATATGTATTTTTATAATTAGGAAGGAAAGGGAGATATAAATACCTAAAAAATATGTCATCTTCTCTGTGTGCAGCATAGGCAAGTAGCAGTCTTGCTGTCATATTCTGATTGACAGAAAATCTGCCCCCATCCTACAAAAGTTGGAGCAAAGAAATCTGAGGGTGGCGAGTATCATTGTATCATTGAGAAGGGGATTTGATAGAGCTAAGAGCAAGAAGTGTCTTATCTTTAGTATATATGCTCACTGTGTACCTTTGGTAAGGAACTTAACATCTCTGTGCCTGTTTATTTCTCAGCAAGGTTGGATAATATTACTATCTACATTATTTGGGTTGTTGAGAGAATTAAATAAAATATGTAATATACTTAGAACAGTGCTTGGTGTACACTAAGTACTCAGTAAAGCTTTGCTAATTGTAGGATGGTAGTGATAGTGGTACTAATAATGAGTAGACATTGTTCCTAGTATTGTTTTTAAGTTTAATTGACTTAGTCATCACAAACAACACTATAAGATAGTTATTAGTTTCATCATCCCATATTGCACATGAGGAAACTGGCACATAGAGGTTAAATAACCTCCCAAAGTTACAAAGCTAATAATTGGTAGTGGTTGGCCTCAAATCCCGGCAATCTGTTTTTTTTTTTTTTTTTTTTTTTTTTTTGAGTCAGGGTTGAACTCTGTTGCCCAGGCTGGAGTGCAGTGGCACGATCATGGCTCACTGCAGCCTCAAACTGCTGGGCTCACATGATCCTTTCACTTTAGCCCCCCTGAGTAGCGGGGACTACTAGCAACCACCACCACTCCTGGCTAATTTTTTTTTTATTTTATTGTAGAAACAAGGTCTTGCCATGTTGCCCAGGCTATCTTGAACTCCTGGGCTCAGGCAATACTTTCGCCTTGGTCTCCCAAAGTGCTGGAATTACAGGCATGAGCCACTGAGCCCAGCTTAAAGGCCTTTGACCACAAAATACTAGTTACATTTCTAAACCTAAAAAACTAAAAGTTTCTTCAAAAGTAGGATTAGGAAAACCGAAGTTAGATTTAATGATTTAATATCTAGCATTTAGTTGTGTCACACATTTCCTGGCTCTTCTTTCACCTTTGCTCTAAATAATACTACTAATAGGTGAGAGATAATACAGGTGAGAAAACAGAGTTACTGAGAAGTAAAATACCATGCCCTACGTGACACAACTAGAAATAGTGAAGCTATGATATGAACCCAGGCATTCTGCTGACTCTCTAAATAGAGCACAACTTTTTATATGTATTAATTAGGAGATTATGTGTTGCTAATTTATTAGGGTTTAGTTTTTTTGAAGGCGAGGCATAATTCTTTGTTTTGTGCTTGGTAAAGGCTAGCTGGTTGGTCCACACAGCTATAATTCAAGCCACTACCTGATAAGCAGTCCCTCACATGGCAGAAATAATGTCTGAGTTAGTAAAATAGTTTCTGATTTGGTAGCCTTATAAACTTGTACTTATAGGTAATGATTTTAAATATGTTGAAGATAAGGAGGTGGAGTTGATTACACTAAGCGTTTTCAAGTGGTTTTTTGTTTTTGTTTTTTGAGTTGGAATCTCACTCTGTTTCCTAGGCTGGGGTGCAGTGGCATGCTCACAGCCACTGCAGCCTGGACCTGCTGGGCTCAGGTGATCCTTCCACCTCAGCCTTCCAAGTAGCTGGAACCACAGGCATGCACCACCGCGCCCAGTTAATTTTTTTATTTATTGTAGAGACGAGGGCTCACCAAGTTGCCCAGGCTAGTCTTGAACTCATGGGCTCAGGCAGTCCTCTCACCTTCGCTTCCCAAAGTGCTGGGACTACAGACGTGAGCCACTGCACCCAGCTATTTTCAAGTGTTTTACTAGAAACTTTGCATTATTGGGAATTTTGAATCATTTCATTCACATTGTATCCACTCAGGGAAAAGTATGGTGTATGATGTTGAAACTAAAAGTATAAAATAAGTCCTTTCACTATTTAAATTCCAGTTCTGTCCTTTATTGTGTGCTATTGGACAAATTATATTCCTGAGCCTTAGTTGCCCTAAACAAATGGCAATAATATTTAATTTAATTTGCAATATTGTTATCAGGATTTAGAAATAATGTATTTAAAGTGCCTGACACATAAATGGTTAACAAATAGTGACTATAGTTGATGATGTCAGCATTCTCTAAACATATTGTTTTTTCTAAGAAAAACTGTAGTTTTCATATATCTCACATTTAAAAGTACCCATTATGCACAAGTACCATCAATTGAAGGAATTAAAGTTAACTTAAAAAACTTTTTTTTTTTTTTGAGTTGGAGTCTCACTCTGTCGCCCAGACTGGAGTGCAGTGGCCGCTCCTGGCTTGACCTGCTGGGCTCAGGCGATCCTTCCACCTCAGCCTTCCAAGTAGTTGGAACTACAGGCGTGTGCTACCATACCCAGCTAATTTTTTTTGATTTATTGTAGAGATGAGGTCTCGCCAAGTTGCCCAGGCGGGTCTCGAACCCGCGGGCTCAGGCAATCCACTCACCTCAGCCTCCCAAGGCACAGGATTACAGGCTGAGCCACTGAGCCCGGCTAAAAAAAAACATTTTTTTAAATGGCTTCTACTCATACCGGGATCAGTTGCCAACTAAGCAGTAGTAGAGGCTATATAATGCTTTGTTGTTTATCAGCACCCGCTTTCAGCAACATTTAAGTGTAGGAACTAGATAGGACCTACATAATGTCTGCTCTTATTGGCTGCTTAAGTGATAGTTTAAGCTGAAAGTGATGAAGCAGAGAATCAGCCTATATATTTATACATTTTTAAAAGTGCTTTCAAATATATTTTTTGTTTTACCTTTTTCTTGTTTGTTTAAACTTTCACCAAACAAATCTAGGTTGGAAGAAGTGGCAATATCCCAGCTGGAACAACAGTTGATACAGATATTACACACCCATATGAGTTTGATTTTTACCTCTGTAGCCATGCTGGAATACAGGTAAGCCTACACATTGAGTTAATTTTTTTTTTAAGTCAGATCTCACTGTGTCACCTAGGCTGGAGTGCAGTGGCACAATCTTGGCTTACTGCAGCCTGGACTTTCAGGGCTCAGGTGATCCTTCTTCCTCTGTCTCCCAAATAGCTGGAACTATAGGCAAGCACCACCATGTCCAGCTAATTTTTTGGGGGGGTGGGGTGGGGGGTAGAAATGAGATCTCACTATGTTGCCTGGGCTGGTCTTGAACTCCTGGGCTCAAGCAATCTTCCTGCCTCAAACTTCCCAAAGTGCATTGATTATAAAGCATGAGCCACCATGTCCAGCCACAAGTTTTAATTCAAGAACTTTAATTCTCTTTTTTTATTTTCTTTTTTGTTTATTTTAGAGACAGTGTCTTTCTCTGTTGCATAGGCAACAGAGAATCATAGCTCACTGTAACCTCAAACACCTGGGCTCAAGCAATCATCCCATGTCACCCTCCCAAGTAGCTGGGATTACAGGCATTCACCACTGCACCCAGCTAATTTTTTTAACTTTTTGTAGAGACAGGGTCTCACTATGTTTCCCAGGCTGGTCTCTAACTACTGGCCTCAATTAATCCTCCCACCTTGGCCTCCCAAAGCACTGGATTACAAATGTGAGCCAGCATGCTCAAACCAGAACTTTCATTCTTATGTGTATTTTTAAATCTCAGAAAAAGGAGAAAGAAATACTCTTCTCTGCATTCCAAATTGTTTCCACATGAAATTAGATGAAACTTTCAGTAAGTAAATTTCTTCCCTTTCCTTACCTTGAAAGGTGCTTGAGACTTATTTTTATGAAATTACCAGAATATATGTAGCTTAGTACAATGAATCTCCCTGAAATGGACCCTTAATTTAACCTAAAACGTCAAAGAATTTTAAAGTGCCTGATTGTTTCCTCTCTTTATTTTTATTTTTTTAAGGAGATGAGGGTCTTGCATTTTGTCCAGATTGGAATAGAACCATGGGGCTCAAGCAATCCCCCTATCTCAGTCTACCAAGTAGCTGGGGCTACAGGCATATGCCACTGCACCCAGCTAATGATGATAGTATTTTTATGGAAAACTTTGACATTTACTGGTAGATATTGAGCATGCGAAACAGTTTTAATTTTAGAACTAAAGCTTTAAGTTTCATTTAAATAATTTTAAAAGTCTTATTATTTTCAGAAAATCTTTTCATTAATTTGTTAGCTTTGCTTGGTGGAACATAAGCATTAATTCAGTGCTTCTCAATCTTTCCAACAACAGAGAACAAACCCATATTCCCAGGATATCTGAGAGTCCGGGAGGACATAGCCAGAAACTATTTTAGGTTACTTGCTATTGATTGAGGTAGAAATTTCAAGTTGTACCTTGCTGTACAGCTGTGTCTTACAGCTTTGTATATCCCACATACACATACACTAACCTGTTCTAGACTCTTGACTTTAAGTTATTATCCC
>CAUYQG010167124.1:0-13626 GCA_963574415.1 Tarsius wallacei
ATTTATTGTAGAGAGGAGGTCTCGCCAAGTTGCCCAGGCGGGTCTCGAACCCGCGGGCTCAGGCAATCCACTCACCTCAGCCTCCCAAGGCGCGGGATTACAGGCTGAGCCACTGAGCCTGGCTGAAACCTGTGCTGTTAATGATAGTGGCAACCTCAGTAGTCCTAGACTACTAATAGAGACTTTACATGAGAGATAAATGCATTTCTATCTTAAGTTATAATTATTATTCTCACATCTACACCTATACCTAAGAAATAAATAGATGACCATTATGCCTAAGGTCAAAGAATACATTAGAGGCACTCTGGAAAAAATAGGATTCGGGCAGGGCATGGTGGCTTATGCCTGCAAATGCCAGCATTTTGGGAGGCTAGGGTAAGAAAATTGCTTCAGGCAAGGAGTTTGAGACCAGTCCGAGCAACATAGCGAGACTTCAGCTGGGCTGGGTGGCTCAGCCTGTAATCCCAGCACTTTGGGAGGCCTAGGCGAGTGGACTGCCTGAGCCCGCAGACAACTTGGCGAGACCTCATCTCTACAATAAATCAAAAAGTAGCCAGGCGTGGTAGCACACGCCTGTGGTTCTGGCTACTTAGAAGGCTGAGGCGGAAGGATCGCCAGAGCCGAGTAGGTCGAGGCTGCGGTGGCCAGGAGCGTGCCACTACACTCCAGTCTGGGCGACAGAGTGAGACTCCAATTCAAAAAAAAAAAAAAATAGCGAGACCTCATCTCTACAAAAAATACAAAAATTAGCTAGGCATGATGGTACACCTTTAGTCTCAGTTATTCAGGAGGCTCTTGGCAGAATCATTTCAGCCCAAGAGATCGAGGTTACAGTAAGCCATAATCATGTCACTGTTCTCTAGCCTGGGCAACAGAATGAGATACTATCTAAAAAAAAAAAAAAAAAAAAAAGAGGGATTCAATATAAAATATTTTAAAAATCGGCCAGGAGTGGTGGCTCAGCCTGTCATCTCTGCACTTTGGGAGGCCAAGGTGAGAGTATTGCCTGAGCCTGGGCGATCGAGACCAGCCTGGGCAACTTGGTGAGACCTCGTCTCTATAATAAACCACAAAAACTAGCCAGGTGTATTGGTGTGCATCTGTAGTTACAGCTACTTGGAAGGCTGAGGTGGAAGGATCGCCTAAGCCCAGCAGGTCATGGCTACAGTGGCCATGAGCATGCCACTGCACTCTAGCCTGGGCGACAAGAGTGAGACTCCAACTAAAAAAAAAAAAAATCCTCACGTTTTATCTTTTTTTTTTTTGAGTCGTGTTCTCACTTTGTAGCTAGGCTGGAGTGCAGTGGCATGCTCACAGCTACTGCAGCCTCATTCTGCTGGGCTCAGGTGATCCTTCTGACTCAGCCTTCCAAGTGACCGGAACTACAGGCATGTACCACCACACTCGGCTAATTTTTTGAATTATTGTAGAGACGAGGTATCGCCAAGTTGCCCAGGCTGGTCTTGAACCCGTGGGCTCAGGCAATCATCTCGCCTCCACCTTCCAAAGTGCTGGGATTACAGGTGTGAGCCACTGTGCTTGGCACATTTTATCTTATTAAAGGATTATCTAGTGGAGACCAAAGGGAGGCCCAAACTGTACCTGTATGATGATCACTTGCATACCTAATCCTGAATTGTACCTCACATCTTTAAATTTAAAAAAAAAACTATCTAATTCAGAGTCTGGATTGAGATTTTCCATGACAGCAAGTGACAAAAGAATGGAGAAAAATATGGTTGAGAAAGTATAAATTAAGGAAGAGTTATTTAGCATACACAAGAAAATATGGTATATAAAAATTGTTATAAGAAAGATTTAGAAGAAATGAACTTTTTGCAGTAAGAGATATTTTAGCCAGGTATGGTACATGCCTGTATTCCCAAGGCTGAATGATCATTTGAGCCCAGGAGTTTGGGGCTGTTGTGTGCCATGATCGTAAAACAACAGAGAGAAAGAGGGAGAGGGAGAGAGAGAGAGAAATATTTTGAAAAGATAAAGACAGATACATAACTTTCTTAAGAATTTTCAGTTTTAAATCTCAATCACAATGCTGGGAAAAAACCCAAGAACAAAAATATCAGTAGCTTCGCCTTTCTTTCCAATTCTTTTTTTTTTTTTTTGAGTTGGAGTCTCCCGGCCACCGCAGCCTCGACCTGCTGGGCTCTGGCAATCCTTCCGCCTCAGCCTTCCGAGTAGCTGGAAATACAGGCGCGCGCTACCACGCCCGGCTAATTTTTTTATTTATTGTAGAGATGAGGGTCTCGAACCCCCGGGCTCAGGCAGTCCACTCACCTCAGCCTCCCAAAGGTGCGGGATTACCGGCTGAGCCACTGAACCCAGCTCAGTCTTCTTTTATTTAAGTAAAGTGTTCACAATTATTTACTTACTGCTGTTTTCATGTTATATAAGGATAGGATTCAGTTTTAAAGTGTTAAACATATTCCTAACTTGTATAATAAGTAAAATGAATGCAGTATACTCTGAATATCAGGCATAATTTAGTCATCAATGAAATATAGGATTCTAGCCAGGCACAGTGGCTCGTGCCTGTAATCCCAGTACTTAGGGAGGCAGAGGCGAGAGGGTTGCCTGAGTACAGAGGTTCGAGACCAGCCTGGGCAACTTGGCAAGACCTCATCTCTACAATAAATCACAAAAATTAGCCATGTGTGTTGGTGCACACCTGTGATTCCAGCTACTTGGAAGACTGAGATGGAAGAAACCTGAGCCCTGCAGGTTGAGACTGTGGTGGCTGTGAGCGTGCCCCACTGCATTCTAGCCTGGGCCACAGAGTGAGATGAGACTCTTACTCAAAAAAATTGAAATAAAAAAATTTAAAAATACATGAAATATAAGATTCTGCCCTGTTTTCTTTATTCATTCTTCCGAAGTTGTTGATAACTTAGTTTACTTACAGCAGTTGAGTTGGCTTTGTGACTTAGCAAATGTATACTCTGCTGTTATACATTTGCAGAAAGTTTTCCTGTTGAACTGATTTTTTAAAAATATTATGCTCAGTTTTTTTAGGCTATCTTTTTTTCCGTATCTGATATTATCTTAATAAGACTTATAATACATATTGATATTAACCAGGATGTGCTAAAGACTATTTAAGTACTAATTAGCTAAGTCCTCAGAACTGGAGAGACCTCTTCATGCAGGATAAATTCCCACTAAGGCTGGAGTGACATGAAGTTGTTTCTAAATCTTTGGTGTTCTGTATCTTCAGAAGTGGGATGAAGAAACCAAAGATGATTAATCCCAGGGAAAATGGCTGACTGTACAATTCATTCTTTGTCTTATCTTCATTTGCAGTCAAGTCAACATTGCTGTTGTATCAAAGTCCAACTACTGGTCTCTTTCCCACTAAAACATGTGGTGATGATCAGAAGGCCAAGATCCAGGACAGCCTGTATTGTGCTGCCGGGGCCTGGGCTTTGGCTCTTGCATACAGGTGAGGTGATGTGTGCTCTCTTACTAATTCAAGTCTAGGTAATAGGGTTTTGTGGGACCAAGACAAACTGAGCAGTTGTCTTTTGGCTCTGATGCTGATTCACTGTGTGACCTGTGACTGCTCTTTTTAGGCCTCTAATCCTCTTTTTAAGGGTTCACATGAGACCAGTTCTAACATTTTGTGACTGAAATTTTCTGTCCCTAGTTTTCTGAGTTGATTGGTTTTGATGGTAGAGGGAATTGATGGTGACTGAATTTTGCAGATGATAAAATTAGAGCCCAGAGTACTTAACACATTTGTTCAGAATTGTACAGCTAGTTTATGATAGAGACAGGGTCAGCACTTTTTTTTTTTCCACTTTAGTGGTTTTCCCACTGTACTTCATTGAGGTATCAATAATTAAATCTGGTTGTAGGTAAAATAATTGCTCTATAAAGTAAAACAAAGTTTCACAATACAAAATGTGTCCTTTATTTCATTTTATGTAGAAAGCACTGAATGTGGTCTTTGACACTTAGTAGTAATACATTTTCACCACAATTAAGGTCATTAAGAATAAGTTTCTTGCCGGGCTCGGTGGCTCAGCCTGTAATACCAGGGCTTTGGGAGGCTGAGGTGAGTGGATTGCCTGAGCCCGTGGGTTCGAGACCCACCTGGGCAACTTGGCGAGACCTCATCTCTAAAATAAAATCAAAAAAAATTTTTTTAATTAAAAAAAAAATAATAAGTTTCTGAATATTAATTTTCTGAAAGTGAGAGCTATGTGTGTATTTCTGACTTAAAAATTGTATTCCTTCACATGAACATGATTTGACTGTTTTAGATCATTGTTGTGTTGGATTTTAAATAGTAAATCAAATACTGAGATAATATGCAGTAGTCATCTTTAGCACACTTGTGTGCTAATGTCACTAAAAGTATTTCTTTACATATTCTGTATAAGTACAATATAGCTTTATTAGATTAAAACTGCTATTGATTCTGGGGGTAGAGGGAGTATCAATAACACCTTAACCAAGTGGTTAAGACAGTAATGGAACAGATTGGCATTAGTTGTTCCTCTTGATTTGACACAATGCAAGGTATTCCTCAACTGTGCTAACTTCTTACCAAAATATCTAACACAAGTCTATACATGAATAAACAATCAGACAAAGCTGAATTGTGGCTTCTTATAACTTACCCGTCCTCTTACAAAATATATAGGTAGCATGCAAGACTGGGAAATAGGTATGAGGATGACTAGATTAAGAGAGACTAAAGAAATATGATGACCAAGTATAATATGTGATTCTTAATTGGATCATGCATTAAAACAACAGTATAAAGAAGATTTGGGAGATAATTTGATAAATTTAAGTCTAGACTATATAATATAGTATCGCTATTTGGTGTAATAATGATATTACAGTTACGTAGGAAAATGTCTGTTTTTAGAGATACTTCATGAAGTGCATAGAGCTGAAGGATTGTGATGTTTGTAGCTTCCTTTCAAATGAAAAAAATAGACAATGCAAGCTAATGTTAACAAGTGATGAATTTAGGTGAAAAGTAAACAGTTTATTCATTTTAGCATGCTTTTTGCTTTTTTGGTAGATTTTTCTAAATGAAATGTTGGGATTAATTGTTTTAATAAATATAATAGTAAAGGCAGCATATGGACAAAAAAAAAAGACATTAATCTTTTCCCAAAATGATTTAAATATCTGGTAGAGATGTTAAAGAGTTACTTTGCTAGATAACTCTATTAAAACACTTGTGTCTGACCTTAGGGATAAAATACAATATAGAGCAAATTCATGCTAGTTTTACTGCAGTGCCTGCATGAGAAAGAAGAAATGATATGCTAATGGTGAATACCGTATTTTTTACTGATATTCATCGTACTATGTCAAATAATCATCTTCCCAGTCGTGAGTGGTATATGAGATCTATTGAAGTGGGAAGTAACTATAGTCTACTTTTTAAGCAGACTTATACTTTATAAAAAGGTTATACTTTTTATCAAGTGAGAATGATCACCAGATATTTTAGTTAAGATTAAGTGAAACAATGAATATGTCACTTTTATTTTTCAATAATGGGCGACTTTCATTCACCTTTTTAAAGTAACTGATCTATTTAAAAAAGCAACTTATTAAAAAAAAAGAACATCTTAACATAGTTTAATAGTTAGACTTTAGCCGTTCCTTGTTTTTAAAAGCAAGAGATGTAAAATATGACCAAATAGTTCTCAATATAAGTCCTGAGAATATAAAACTTAATGCCAAAATATATAATGTATCATCCCGGGTGTTTGTTTAGCTGAAGGCATTCTTGACTATGACTTAAAGTGCCCTGCCCTGGTAGTAAACACATGGCCTCCTTACTTTCAAGTGGCCATTGTATAACCATTGTATAAGGGATTGGTAATAAAAATTGTCTCTCCTCTGTAACAGCGAATTTTTAAAATCTATTGTTGGAGTTTTCCAATATAGAAATATCTTTTAAAATTTTGGCCGAATCATTGTGGAAAATATTGTATGCTATTTTTAAGCAGTTGCTTCATTAAAAGAAGGAAATATCTGCACAAGTTTTATCATAGAATTTTTTAAAACTGCAACATTTCTACTTCTTCTGGGAAAGTAGTTTCACTGTGACAGAATTAGTAGACATCACCAGAACATAGAATTAGCTAGATAGTTAAATACTTAATTATCAAAAGCTCTGCTTCCTTTTCAAATGCATTTCCAATTTGTTTCATGAGTTATCTCTCTCACCCAGGCGCATTGATGATGACAAGGGAAGGACCCATGAGCTGGAGCACTCAGCTATAAAATGTATGAGAGGAATTCTCTACTGCTATATGCGTCAGGCCGATAAGGTAAAAAATACTGTGATATGAGCTGGAATTCTCACATCATTCTGAAGGATTAATTTAACCAGTGTAGAAGTAGCATCTTTTAAAGACGAATGTACATTAAAAAGGTAAAGCCACATCCTAGGGCAGTCTAGATAGGTTAAAACAGCCTCTGCCTTCCTAGCCTAGGGTTTTGAAATCCTGAAATTGAAGATCACCTTAAGCAAGAGGTGACTGAGAATTGTTATTTAGACTTGGATTTGTTTGTGTTTTGCATCTGGCATTGGCTTGATAAAGACCCAGTTTCTCAGGAACCCCACAAATATCCTTAATGTTAACCAGTATTATATTACTTAAAGAAAATCCTTGTCAAAATTACTTTTGGACATGTGAATTGCTCTGGCTTAAGTGAACTTTAGTTTAAAAATACAATACTTCATCTATTTACATGCAAAGAGGCTAGGAATTACAAGCTTAGAAAATGGCTTTACAGGATTATTTGAAAATTAAAATAATATACACATTAACATTTAAAAAACTATAAAACTATATACAAATATGATATAGTGCCTAACATAGTAAGTGAGCATGTGTATACATCAGTGCATCATGTGTCTCTAAGACCATCCCAGGCTCAACAATTCACTAAGACTCACGTGACTCAGTGATAGCCATAGTCATAACTGTGGTTTTGTACAGTGAAAGGGGACAAAATAGAGTCTGCCAAGCGGGCACAGTGTAAAGAAAACCAGGTGCCAGCTTTCAATAGTCCTTTCCCAGTGGGGTTACACAGATGTACTTAGTTTCCCCAACTACTGATTGTGACAACAGGTGTGAAATATCTGCTAGGGAAATTCATGAGAAACTTGAGGTTTTTACTGGTGGCTGGTTATGTAGGTTTATTCGGCCTAGCACTTACCAAAATTCTACATTTCCAGAAGGAAACCAGGTACTACATATTGTTTATATAAATGGTTTAGGCATAGTGAGCCACTCTTATGAGGGAATGGTGGAAACTCTCCTAAAATCCAAGTTTCCACATACCAGCTGAGGGCCAACATTATATGCAGTTTTCTGTAAGGTTAGCAGTCTTAGGCCTACTATGTTAACTCTTTTCTGGATAATCAGCATAAGCTAATATACTGGTTTCTAGTCTGTTACCACCTGTGTGATGCTGAACAAATTATTTAACTTCCATGTGCCTCAGTTTTTCTCATCTGAAAAATATGAGTACTAGTAGTGTCTCACCTCTGTCCTTACAAAAATTCTACAAGGTGAGCATACAGTAAATATTTTTTGTTGTCATTAATATTATTCTCTCTTCCTCTAGACCATATGCTTCAGAAGCATTTCCAACTTCTGTATTTTAGCAAAGATGCACTCTAGTAACTATACAGGCAATCTTGATCAATTAATATTTTGTGTATATATATATTTTTTTGTTTTGTTTTGTTTTTTGTTTTTGTTTGTTTTTTTGAGATGGAGTCTTACTCCATCCCCCAGGCTGGAGTTCAGTGGCACACTCACAGCCACCCCAGCCTGACCTCCTGGGCTCTGGTGATCTTTCCACCTCAGCCATCCAAGTAGCCGGAACTACAAGCGTGCACTACCACACCAGGCTAATTTTTTATTTATTGTAGAGACGAGGTCTCGCCAGGTTGCCCGGGCTGGTCTCAAACTCATAGGCTCAGGCAATCCACTCGCCTCAGCCTCCCAAAGTGCTGGGAGTACAGCCTGAGCAACCGAGCCCAGCCTGTATATTTTTATAGTATAAATATGTGAATATATTGTTTTAATTATTGCTTGAAAAGAATACAAAATATGATAGCAAGTCTTCTTCTTAAGACCTGTATTTGAGATCAAAACTTAAAAAAAAAAGAAATCATTAATGTTCTGCTACTGGAATATGGCAACAAGAAAATATTAGTTGACAGAAATGGTAAATTTATTCATAAGTTGATAATAGAGATATATGAAAAACTTATAATTTGTCTTCTGAAATTTGACTTTACAAATCATTGCAAAGGTTTTTCAGATGTTTGAGATTTTTCAGTTTGTCATAGTGGACAGTAGGGGAATTAAATTAGTATGTTATATGTAATATTGATGTAATTGTGATTAATGTAATTTTTTTCCTGAATGTAAGATATTACTGTTTCATGTGTATCATTTCATGAGTGTCTAATGTCCTTATGAATTCAACTTTTCTCTCTAGGAAGCATTGTGAGAACTGTGAATTTCATTGTTTGCTAAACAAGCTGACAGACTTAAATTGCAATGATTTAACAGAAGGAAAACAAAGATGTAATAGCTTAAGGTTTTTGCTTTGTCGCACAATTTTAATGGCCTTTTCTAAATATTATTAAGCCTTACTAGCTGGTTATCACAATTATGTTTTCTTTTAAATACAGTTTGGATGTGACTTGAACTGTCTTCAGTTCCTTAAATTTTAAAGGATTAGCATTTTTTTTCTTAAGCTATGATGGTAGACCATTAAAATAAATGTGAGGTGGAAGAAGGTGTGAATCATTAATATATTAGGTATTCATACATACCACAGAATGCTGGATTTGGATATTCTTAGGAGTAAAAGATGCTTTATGAATTTTAAAGCATTTTCATTGTTACTAATACATTCTTTCTTGATTCCCCTTAACCTTTGAGAGTAGGAAAGGAGCATGTTACTCTAATCCACATAGGCATGTGAGAAACTGACTCAGGGAGGTTAATCCAGGTAACCAGTTCAGTGCCTGTCACCACACCTGTCTTATTGGTGCTCATCATTCTCTTCCTCCAGTCTTGGCCATTCCCTCTGTGACACCATAGCAGTAGGGAATATGAACATATTTTTAAAATGTGAAATGAACATATTTTTAAAACATGAAATATTTATCTTTTGGCCTTTCCTTAGAACTAAAGCAAAGCACATTTGTAGTATTCATTTGCTGTTGGACCTCAAGATTCATTTTTGTCTTCTGCAATAAAATTACTTCTGAAGTAAAAAGTGGACTAAGTCTTTCTACTTTCATACTAAAACATGCTTCCTGACTTATTTTCTAAAAATGGTAGCTAAAAGAAATATTTTAAATATATTATGAATTCGAGTGAATAAATAGAGTTGTCTTTGATTTACAGAATGTAAAGCAATCTGATATCTGTGTTGTCTTGACATTTGTCTTAATATCTACTTATTAATGTCAGATATGTTTTACCTCTAAATGTTCACATACCTATTCTCTCATTTACCTATTCTCTCATTTACTCTATTTGTTTGTGTAAGTCAGTGTCTTACTCCATCACTCAAGCTGGAATACAGCCTTGACTTCCTGGGCTTACCACAGCCTTGACTTCCTGGGCTCAGGTAATGGTTCTGCCTCAGCCTCTGGAGTAGCTGGGACTACAGGCTCACATCACCATGCCTGGCTAATTTTTTAATTTTTTTGTAGTGATGACATCTCACTGTGTTCACTATGTTGCCTAGGCTGGTCTTGAATTCTTGAGCTCAAGCAATCTTCTTGCCTTGGCCTCCCAAAGTGCTGGGATGACAGGTGTGAGCCACCTTGCCAGGCCTTACTCTCTTATATAATACTCCTTAAGGAGAAACATTCAGAGTTTTCAAAGTTGATTCAGTCTATAGTTAATAGTTTGGGGGACAGAGATTTGCTTTACAATAGGCTGAAAATGTGCCTAATTATCTACTTTAAAATTTTTATTTCAAATTTTCTAATTAATGAGAAGTCATTAAAATTTTATAAAGTTTATTCTTCCAGGATTCCCTTGTGAGAAAATTTTTTCCCTCTAAATGCATATTTCAAGGCTATAAATTAAAAATGGATGACAAAATGCTCAATTACCTTTTCCCAAGTGACAAGCTGTTTATTAACAATGATTAAAGTGTTGAGGAAATAAATCTAAGTAAAATACAAGTGGAAAAAACATTATTCTAGATGATTTTAGTCTAGAACATTTTACTTTTAATTTTAATTTTTACTTGCTAGATGCCAGACATCATATAAAATACTGATAAGTGTCCTCTTGTTTTTGACTGCTTTCAAAAAAACCTTTTCTTTATAATTGGCATATAGCGTGCCCCATTGATCTTCAAAGCTTAGAGAGTTTGGACCTTATTTTGGGGGGAAACTTTAAATTACTTGTCTTTTAACAGCTTTAAAATTCCGAATGTTGTTATATAATTCACCACTTGAACATCTTTAATCATTTAGTAGTTGCTTTTCCCCTGACACAATGATTGAATACAAATTCTCCTGCTGGGTTCTTGCATGTCTTGAAGACAAACAACACATACTATCTTGTCAACTGCAGCAGTCACTTTATTAAACTCATAAAACCATATCCTTTTAGATCTGTATTAAGTGGGACAAATGTATTTTGTTTCAACTTAGTCATATTTTTGTATAGGTGCCCAGAATAATGTACAGGACTTTAAGATAATAATCATGGTAGTATGAAAGGACTGACCTACCCCCTTGACTTCTATTTGTGTAGTTTCAGACTACTGTGAGTGATTTGGGATATTGGGTAGGGATAGCCACCTTCTCTAACCAGATGGCTTGGCCACCTTATAAACAGTGAACATATATCTGTAACTGTATGCATTCTCTTGGTTCTTATTGCCTACTGGCATGTCCTGATTTTATTTTATTATCAGGTGCTTTAATCATAGGGAGGGCTTTTATTTGTTTGAGCAGAACCCTTGAAGATGGTAAAGATTTATCAGCCCTCTAGAACAGTATGGTTTAATAGAATCTTCTGTGATGATAGAAATGTTCTGTATTACTGTTGAGCAGTACAGTAACCAATAGTCACATGTGACCATTGAGTTCATGAAATGTGGCCAGTATGACAGAGAAACTGAATTTTTAATTTTATTTCATTGTAATTAATTATAATTTAATTTAATTAGTCACATGTAGTTAGTGGCTACCATATTGGACCATGTAGCATTTAGAAGCTTACAAGATAGTGAGAGTCTACAGGAAAACTGTTGCGCTACTCACAGCAATTCTGACCCTAAATGTGTGGATTTTTCGCACCAAGCAATTCTCCAATTCCAGACACCAACTGAGTATTTTACAATTTAATACAGTACATCCTGGAGTTAACACAGATTCCCATAAGACTGCCCTTCCACTTCAAACACCAACTGTCAGTAGTGGGTCCCCAACTTACACTTCTCTCTGATTTGGGTACAAATCGGAAGTTCCCGTGACCCCTTCCTCAGTTTCAGTAATTTGTAACTGCTCACAGAACTAAGGGAAACACTTACTATGACCGCTTTATTATAAAGGATATAGTAAAGGGTACAAATAAACAGCCACATGAAGAGGTTCATAGAGTGAGGTCCAGAAGGGTCTTTAGCATAGGAGCTTCTGTTCCTGTGGAGTATACGGTATACTACCCTCGCGGCATGCAGATGTGTTCACTGACTCAGAAGCTCTCCTGAACCCCACCCATCATTTAGGGTTTTTACGGAGGACTATGTTATATAGGCATGATTGACTAAATCAGTGGCTACTGGTAATTAGTTCAATCTCCAACCCTCCTCTTTCTCCCTTTCCCTTGAAGTGAGGGGCTTGGGACAGGGGGAGCTGAAGGTTTCAACCCTCTGATCACTTGGTTGGCTCCTCTAACAACCAGCCCTGACATTTTGAAGCTGTCTAGGGACCTACCAGGTATGGTTGAATGGGGCTTATTAGGAACAACAAAAGATACTCTTCACCCCTATCTCTCAGGAAATTCCAGGGGTTCTAGGAGCCCTGTGTCAGGAAGTGGGGAGGAAGATCAAATATATATTTCACAGTATCACAGATACAGACAACTAATACAAGTAGAAGACTGGAAAAATAATTGAGAGATAACTACGTCTGATGTGGGAGTCCAGAGGAAGGAATTTTTGTTGAGGTTCAGAAAGTACTTCAAAAAAGACATTTTTGGGGATAGGATTTTAGGGATGTGGAAAGTTTTAAAAGATGGAGAAGAGAATCTGGTCTATCTGGCTTCTTAATCAAATGAAACAAGGCAAGATCACAACTACTTAAGTATTATCATCACTTACGTATCTTTAAACAGAAAAGAAAATCATTGCCTTTACATAGAATTATATATTTTTCTATTCATTTCTTTCTTCCTATTTATCTCATACTTCCAGGAATTAGCACAGTTCTTGTCACATCATTGGCTTTGGTAAATGTTTGCCTTTTAAATTGAACGAGGCCTAAGAAATGGGTGGGTTTTTTTGTTGTTGGAGTTTGTCTGTTAGATCATTTATTATTTACTTAGTATTCCAAAATGGGAAGGTTTTATGTCTATTTAATAAATAAACATGCGGCCTGTGTTCTTTTAAAATTGGTGCCTTAGTAATGAGAATGCAGTTTATATGGAAGGGAAAATGATCACATGTTAGCAGTACCATAGGTTAAAATTTATGACCCTTAGAAAAAGAAATAACATTTGAAGTTTGAACACTTGCTGAATTAGAATGTGGCCTGAGGACCTTTTTCATTATGAGTGTCATGTAAGCACTTCCAAGTAACAGTACAGTGCAACACAATCACTGATATCGTGTCTCACAAAGTAAAGCAATGTTAGTATTCTACTCTAAAATAAAATAAGATGCCAAACATGCAGAAATCATTGCTGCTGTGTTGACATGCTCCCTACTTCACTTGAGTTGCTATGCTTATGAAATATCAATTGATAATCTGTTAACACTATGAAGGTAGTAGTTATTAGGTTTGTCTGTGTATTTCTTTAGAAAAGATAATATTTCTGCCTTGTTCAGTCTTAGCTTTCTTCATTAGAAAGTTTCATGAAGAAGAGCTTATAAGCTGTAGTCTTGAATGAGTTTGTAAAGTACTAGCATTATTTAAATTTTATATTGATTCTAGGTCCAGCAGTTTAAGCAGGATCCACGCCCAACAACATGTCTTCACTCTGTCTTCAATGTGCATACAGGAGATGAGTTGCTCTCCTATGAGGAATATGGTCATCTCCAGGTAAAAAAAGATTACACATTTTTTTCACTTTATACTCTATATCATAGAACGTTTTAGGTTGTTGAAAATTGTATTAACCCCCTACTGGGAATATACCCTGAAGAACTCAAATCACTCTATATAGAAGATACCTTCACACGTATGTTTATTGCAGCATTGTTCACAATAGCAAGGACCTGGAACCAACCATGCTGTCCATCAAGAGTGGACTGGATTAAAAAAATGTGGTACATATACAAGATGGAATACTATGCAGCCATAAAAAAGAACAAAATCATGAATTTCGCAGCAACCTGGATGGAACTAGAGTC
>CAUYQG010167128.1:0-32123 GCA_963574415.1 Tarsius wallacei
TTTTTGAATTGGAGTCTCACTCTGTCACCCAGACTGGAGTGCAGTGGCCGCTCCCGGCCACCGCAGCCTCCACCTGCTGGGCTCTGGCGATCCTTCCGCCTCAGCCTTCCAAGTAGCTGGAACTACAGGTGCGCGCTACCACATTCGGCTAATTTGTTGATTTATTGTAGAGATGATCTTACTTCAAACTGCTATTAGAAGTATATGGAAAATTGTGTTTTCTTCCCACCAATTCTAACCTTTTTTAAAAATCTAATTAGACTGCCTCAATTTAAAGTGTCCTAGTTTCTAGTGTCATTATAAATCACCATACCCATATCTCTCATGACTTTATAAACAAAACTCAGCTTGATATAGCAAAAAGAAGCTGCTAAATAATAATTGAGTTTTAGCCATTCATTATATCTGGAACTTTGAGTTATAAAACTGATTACAGCTTAAAAAATTTCAGCCTGGGAATAAAAGAGTAGATATGGAGGTCAGTGAGAGTTAAAATCCAGTAATCAGCTGAACGGTTTGGAATAATATTTAACTGAAAGCCTACTGTTGATAGAATAAATTAGAACAATAATTGAAGAAGTAACAGGGAATAGGTTAACATAAGCCAAAATTTAGAGAATATAAAAGATTCTTCTTTACATATGCAATGTTTCAAAATCTGGTACTTTCTTGCTTTCCTCACCAGACTACTCTTTTTTATCCTCCGACATGGTTTCTCTCAATTAGAAATATAAATGAGGTTAATACAGCAATGTTGGCATAGATGTCCGATAAAAATTTCTAATAAGATGTCTGACTGTAGTAGCCCCTATTTTAGGACTGTCTTGTAAGAAAGCCTAACATGAATACTGCATGAGATAAGTGAGTTCTACAAAGTAACTAAAGGAGACACTCTCAGTGACCTGTGTATACCCACTTGACCCTGACTATATCCCTTCAAATCACACCAGGCTTCCAGTCTCAAAGCCTTGAAATGGTTTGCCTGGTGATTTATTTAATCCTTCCACCGTAATTCCAAAGAACAGTTAATATGCCTCAGTAACAGGCCTCAACTATTAGCAGATAGTAGTTGGTGTATAAACACTCCAGGTACCTCTGGTAAAATGAATGAATATTTCTGTTTCTTCTCAGAGTTTCCCGGTAAGATTGCCCTTTCCAATCATGTGCCCTTTATTACCTTTCTTTCCTTCCGTGTCTCAAATCCTGAACTCCTGACAAGTGCCTCCAGAAAACAAAACAAAACAATCAAAAAAACCTGAATTCTATTTTTTTTCCTTAATGTTTGTTTCTGGGTGTAACTCACCAGAAGAGAGAAAATTGAAAGCATTTATCAAATCATAGTCATAAAAGAAACAAAGCAACAAGCAGATCTAATTCTGTTTATAGCACCTCCATGGAGCTCCTATTTCATTCTGATTCCACCAAAAATAAAACAAACTGCCCTCTAATTAAAGGCCAAAAAAGGAGTAACCTATATATATGGATAATATATTCATATATACACACAGATAACATCAATTATGTCTAAACCAAAGAAACAAGATAACAAAGTCACAGCAGAGAATAAAAATCATTCGACTTGATTTGTTAATTTAAAATACATGTATCTTCATTTAAAAGTCTACTTCTTAACTTTTATTAAGCAATTAATGTAGTAGCCTGTCTGTTGAGTAGTCTTATCTGTATCATTTATGTGTCACCTACTGGAGGAAGTAATTAAATTTGAGTAAAATCTTGTTCGTTTTGAAACTGTCCTTAATATTGTGCTACAAAGAAAAACCATTACGTGTAATTAAAATTATTAGCTTGTAAACAGATATATGGGGCGTTCATTTATGTTTAAAGTAAAAACAGAATATTTCAAGTTAATAGAGGTAAAATGTTAAAAAGTGAAAGCTGAGAGATATATTTAAGGTCCTATTAGAAGTTTGAAATGTTTTTTTTTTTTTTTGAGTTGGAGTCACTGTTGCCCAGACTGGAGTGGAGTGGCCGCTCCCGGCCACCGCAGCCTCGACCTGCTGGGCTCTGGCGATCCTTCCGCTTCAGCCTTCGGAGTGGAAATGCTGAGGTAAATATTTAATTCTAAAATAAGCTTGATATCTAAGAAGTTTAAAGTTAGTTGTTCAAAGTTATAATCATTTATTGTATAAACATAATATTATTTAAAATATTAACAATTTAGAAACAGTTTTTCTTTTTTTTAATTTATTAAACATTTTTTATTTTAAAATTGTGGGGTACAGTTATGGGTTACGTATACAAATATGCATCATTCAGGCACCCTTGTTGATAAGGGGTGTCCCCTCGTCTCCAGACAGATATTGACTATCGTTAATCCCACCTTCATTTCCCTCCCTGCCTCCCCCCCAGAGTTTCCCACCATTGTCAATCCTTTTCTTATAGTATTACGATAGATGTTCAAGGTCCACTTATGAGTGAGAACATGTGATACTCAGATCTTTGTTTCTGTGAGAGATCACTCAGTATTATAAATTGTAGTTCCATCCAGATTGCTGTGAAATTCATGATTTTGTTCTTTTTTATGGCTGCGTGGTATTCCATCGTGTATATGTACCACATTTTTAATCCAGTCCTCTTTTGATGGACAGCATGGTTGGTTCCAGGTTCTTGCTATTTAGAAACAGTTTTTCAACCAACTTAAAGCAAATAAAGTTTTTACAAAGTAAAATGAAGAAAATAATGATAATGTCAGGCAGATACTTAGAAAACTTTTAAAAATAACTAAAAACATCTTTGTGTGGTTCAATGCTAAGGATGGCATTTTTTGTGGATAAAAAATTATATAGAATAAATTGTTTTCATTGAATTAATAAATAAGTTAAATTTCTGTTCTGTAAAATTTATTTTAGAGATGAGATGTCATCCAAGCTGCCCAGGCAGGTCTCAAATTCTTGGACTTGGGCAATCCTCTCACCTCCACTTCTCAAGTGCTGGTATTACAGGTGTGAGCCACCATGTCCTGCCTCTGTTTTTTTTTTTTTTTAACTTGTTTTTTAAAATAGGTTTCTGGTTTTGCCCATTTCCCTCCTCTCTTTTGTTCGTTCTTTCTACTTCTCTCTTTCTGTCTCTCTTTTATTTCTTTTTCTTTCTTCCTCCTTGATTTTTAATGTCCTCTTACCCCTCCAAAGAGATTACATAGAAGGCCTGAAGAAGCTGTGGATTTGTTCACCTGAGACAGAATTTTCTGCTTCCCCCTATATAAAATAAAAAAAATGTTTGAGGAAAAGAATAGGTCATCCACCTTGGACTGAGGCTTATCTCTAGGCAATCAGTTGTGGCTGGTGGATAATGAGAGTTGGGGGTTGACTGAAATCTACATTGTGCTAAATGATGGCTCTTTTTTATTTCTTGATTTTAGATTCAGAGGTACATGTGAATCTTTGCTACATGAGTATATTGTGAAATGGTGGAAATTTCACATCAAGTATATAAAGGTAAGTTTTGGACCCTTGCTCCCCTTCCATCCTCCCCTCTTTTGGAGTTGCCAGTGTGTATTATTAAATGACTGCTCTTAGAATAAGTGTTTAGAACATCAAAGGATTAGATATATGACTTAAAACTACTCGGTACACCTCCAGTTAGGGACAACTATGTGAATACATGAAGTAAAATATAAGAGACTATAATAGTTACTTGTATGTGTCTACTTGACTGGATTAAGGGATACCCACACATTAGTAAAGTATCATTTCTGGGTACTTCTGTGAAGGTATTTCTGAAAGAGATTGATATTTGGATTAGTGGACTAACTAAGGAACATCAGCTCTTACTCAATTTAGGAGGGCTCGTGTACTGGAAGAATCAATGTTGTCAAGATGTCCATCCTACCCAAGGCAAATTACAGATTCAATTTAATCCCTATCAAATTGCCAACATCATTTTTTACAGACCTAGAAAAGACTATACAGAATTTCATATGGAAGAAAAAAGAGCATTAGTAACCAAAGCAATACTTGGCAAAAGGAAAAAAAAGCTGGTATCACACTTCCAGACTTTAAACTATGTTATATGGCTTCAGTAACCAGGACAGCATGATATTGATACAGGAATAGGTACATAGATCAATGGAACAGGACAGAAAATACAGAAATAAAAACATGGTCCCTCAATCCACTCATCTCCAACAAAGCCATCAGTAATAAAAAATGGGGAAAGGAAACTACATTTGGCAAATTGTGCTGGGAAATCTGGCTAGCTACATGCAGAAGAATGAAACTGGATCTCTATCTATCACTCTATATAAAAATCAACTGAAAATGGCTTTCAGATTTGAACTGAGCAATCCTACTAGTTTCTCTGGTTCACCAACTTTCGGATGGCCTATTGTAGAACCTCTTAGAATCCATAATAGTGTGAGCCAATTCCCCCTGGCCCCACCAATAACCTCTCGTGCATCTATATATCTGTATCTATTGGTTCTGTTTCTCTAGAAAACCCTGACTCATTCACATCAAACATTCATTCGCTATTATGGTACACACCACATAAAATTTAATGGTGGTAGATTTATCTTAAGTATGGTTCTTCTCCAACATGTCAAGTGGCCTAATTTGTGCATTGTGGCAGCTATAGGTTCTTCACTGTGCCTACTACAAAAAGTTGGACTATTAATATAATGACTGCACTTTTAACTAAGAAAGCATATATTCCTGTTATGTTAAGCTTTTCTTGCAGAACGTGCATGGATAATCAATTCTATCGCATTTCCAATTAAAGCACAATGAAACTATAATATGAATGAAAGCATCTTATTTCCTAAAAGTAATTATTCTTTTTTTAATTGATTTATTTTTTATTTTATTTTATTTTATTTTTCTAAGTTGGAATCTCACTCCATTGCCCAGGCTGGAATGCAGTGACACACTCACAGGCCACCCGAGGGATGGCTTGCTGGGCTCGGGCGAGCCCTCCGCCTCAGCCTTTCAAGTAGCCGAAACTACAGGCATGCAATAACATGCCTGGCTGATTTATTATTATTATTACTATTATCATTATTATTATTATTATTATTATTATTATTTATTGTAGAAATGAGGTCTCGCCAATTTGCCAGGGCTGGTCTCAAACCGGCAGTGTCAGGCAATCCACTCACCTGGACCTCCCAAAGTTCTGGGAGTACAGGCTGAGCCACCAAACCTGGCCAATTTAATTTAATTTTAAAATTGTGGGGTACAAGTCAGGATTGTGCACATAGGTGGCTTAAGTACATGAGATGCTTTGGGTCTCCCATTGGATTGCACTTCAACTGGATTAGAATCAGGCATACTTACCAATGTAATATGCCCTACCCCCCAGCAGTGTCCCCCTACTGCCATCCCTTTTATAGAGTATCTTTAATTATTTGCTTGAATCAGATACCAAAACTGTGAAATAGATCATCAACAATATTATGTTTATTGGAATATTTATGCTTGAAAATGTGTCTAAAATTATGATTTATAAATAATTCCAAAAATCCTTTGTGCATTCCCCACCTCCGAGCTCGCTGTGAATCTGTATTTATTGCTAAATGAGCGTTCCTCACTGCTGAACTCCCTGTGATTCTATGTTTATTGCTAAATGAATGCTTATTGATGAAATATTTTATAAAAAGAAATATTAAGATCATTATGTTTACAGATAAGAATATAAAATAAGCTAACAATTTCACTTTGGCAAAAAACAAAAGTACCACTTTGTGACATGGATAAAAATATCTTTCTTTGAAGTTCATCTTAAGCGAGGTATACACAACAATTTCTGGACTGTCTAGAGAAAGCATGGGAATATTAGCTCATATTGATTTGAAGGGAATGGTAGCTCTGTAGCTGTGGGTTTTTTTTAGAGAAACATATTCAATTATCGATCATGCCACACTTGGCTTCCTTTTTAAGATTGACTGCATTATATTACACCAATTCAGATGCACCCCATTGCCCCTGCTCTGAGACTCTCACGGGGAGGGATAGTAACAAAAGCCATGCTAACCTTGGAAAAGGACATTTCCAAGGATTAATGTTCACAACCTTTGACTATATTGAAAGCTATTACCTCTATTGAGACAAGCATTAATCCATAAAAGAATATTTGACCCTTGGTTATTGCTATTTAAGATGTAAAAATACACACACACACACACACACACACACACACACACAGAGCGGAGTCATTAAATTAAATTGTGCTTTTTTCCAGGTAATGGCAAAGTTGAAACTTATTCTTCAATAAAATAGATAAAATTCTGAAGACCACTGCTCTTTTGTACATTTAGTTTATTATTTACTCTGACTGAATATAACTGCATTAGATAAATCTTTTTCACATTAATTTATGCTTAAAGTAAATAAATGGTTATTGGAATTTACCTTTAATTTCTACTTGCCTTGCAAGTTAATATACAAAATATAATTGTGTTTGACTCATTTTTTATGAGAAACGTTAAAATAACTGGCAATATATAAAATGTTAATAAGTGTTCTGTAGGACAATAGTTTCTATAGATGGCTGTGAATCAGCATCACCTATGGAATATATTTATAAAGCAGAACTCTTGACTCTTCCCTGCAAATTTTGATCAAATAGATTAAAGGTAAATACAAGCTTCTGAAAAATATTTAAAATATTTACATGACGTACTTATGCACACACAGATTATGACCTATACTGGTATAAAATTTTATTTTAACTGAAACTGAGACTTATTTAACTTTAGCGTGATATAAGGCATTTTATAATTATTTAAGGGAGAAGTTTCTGTTTCTTTCAGCTTCACGCAGTCTAGACATCACTAAAATGTCTAAAAACTTTAAAATCTTTAACATTACATAACATCAAAATTAATTCTACTCAATAAAGCAATTGTGCCATATGGCATTAGAAATATGATTAAATATATGACATTAAAATGACATTTTCACAGTTTTTAAACAACTTATTTAAAATGTCATAATACCAATATCTTAAAAATTATTCTAAAATAAAAAATTATCTCAAATCATTTTATTTAAATTACATAAATTAATACTCCAACACAACATTGATATTGCAAAATATGAAAATATATAGATTAAACTGCATAAAATGTGTGCAGACTAATCTAAATAAAATGCAGCAGTTAAGCAATACAACAAATTACACATTTAGTTTTAACAACTTTGCGGTTTTGTCAGGAATTTCATAGTAGTCAGGTAATGGGAAAATTATTAACATAGCTTATCACATAAACAATTAAAGAAATTAAGCAAATGATTATAGTCATGAATGCTAAAAAGTTATCAGATAATCCTTAGATTTTGTATTTAAAATAAGAAAAAAAGAAAAACAGTTATAAGCACTGTTTTAAGAACTAAAAATATGATTTCAAATACAAAACATATTGATTTTAATGACCCTTAGCTAATAAGGAGTAATTCACACTACTAAAATTATCAAGGTTAACTTAACGGTACAATTCCAAGCAATGAAATAATGTACCTATGAAAAGTAAGATTTTATTTTGTTCATGATATGGCTTTATATCTACCAAACAACTATAATATCATAAGAGTAAGCCGGGCTCGGTGGCTCAGCCTGTAATCCCGCACTTTGGGAGGCTGAGGTGAGTGAATTGTCCGCGGGTTCGAGACCAGCCTGGGCAACTTGGCAAGACCTCATCTCTACAATAAATCAAAAAATCAGCCGGGCGTGGTAGCGCGCGCCTATAGTTCCAGCTACTTGGAAGGCTGAGGTGGAAGGATCGCCGGAGCCCAGCAGGTCGAGGCTGCAGTGGCCCGGAGCAGCCACTGCACTCCAGTCTGGGTGACAGAGTGAGACTCCAACTCAAAAAAATAAAAATAAAAATAAATCGTAAGAGTAATGAAAAACTTTTGAGATAAATTTATAAGTATATAGATTTTATATTGAGATAAATGTGTAAAATTAAATGACTATATTGCTCTATAGGCACACAATAATATATTGCAATAGGCACATAAAAATCAAAGGGGGAAAAGTTCTTTCAACATTGTTGCAAAATTGTGAAAAGTCCAGGTATATAATGTGGACAATTATAAAACTATGCTGAGATACATTTTTTAAAGGAGTGAAAATAAAGGAAGTATATTATTTTAAAAGATATTTTAAGACATTATTTTAAAAGATATACTACAGACTATCAATTTTCTGAACATAGATATTTAAATGTAAGTGCAGTCGCAATTATTAGCTTTTTTTATACAATGATTTTTAAGTTTATTGAAAACATAAAAGTTTTGTCATTGAAATAACACATGTTGAAGAAACTATGAATGAGATCAAATAATGAGGAAAAAATTGCTGTGATTTTACAGAATTGTATTGTCATACTAATAGACATTATTTAGCTAATACAGAAGTAGATATAGGTATATATAATGTGTTAATATATAGGAGCAATTATGTTTCTATTCAATGAGAAAAATAATATATGGTGATGAGAAAATTAATTGTCCTTTAGGAAAACAGTAGATTATTCCTGATTTATCTTACTTGAAAATAACAGATTGTGAATAATTTACAGTTAGACATTTAAAAAATCTATTAAAATGATCTATCAGACATATGACCCAGGTGTGGAGAACCAAGCGGAGAGATAAATTAACTTAATTATATGATCATATTTTGTGTGACTGGAAATTGACATATGCCACTTATAAAACCATAGCACAGTTAGTTTAAATGTAATCAAAACCAAAGGGCAAAGAACTGTAGAAAGAAAAAAATATTGATGATAAAGAGAAAAAAAAGATAATTAAAGAAACAGTCTTTAGGGAAACAATTACTATCATTATTTAAATTTAAATTATAAAACATCACTGTCTGACACTCTCTCCTCTCTTACCCCAATCCACTGTAAAAATTGTAAAGTACGTAGAATGTATTTTCTTTTTATCTCATGTTGTGTTTATATTACCTAACACTCAATAAAATCTTAATAAATGAGTGTGAAAAAAACCACAGCACTAATGATAAAGTCCAAAAAACATGTTTGTAATGCATATACTAATTAGCATTTATATCTTTTCAAAAACTAACTAAATAAAAATTTCAAAGGATATAGGAAGATATATAAACTTTGCAAAATAGTAAAGAAAAATGACTGACAACATCAAAAGTTGTTCAAGTACACTGATGACCAGGGAAAAGCAACTTGGATATTACATCTCTAATTATGTCAATTATGTCAATAGACTTTTTTTAGCTAATACAGAAGTAGATATAGGTATATATAACGTGTTAATATATAAGAGCAATTATGTTTCTGTTCAATGAGAAAAATAATAAATGGTGATGAGAAAATTAACTGTCCTTTAGGAAAACAGTAGATTATTCCTGATTTACCTTACTTGAAAATAACAGATTGTAAATAATTTAGAGTTAGACATTTAAAAAATCTATTAAAATGATATATCAGACATATGACCCAGGTGTGGAGAGCCAAGTGGAGAGATAAATTAACTTAATTATGTGATCATATTTTGTCAATTTCTCATGTAATATCTGTGCATATATATGAAGGAAAAGTATGTCAATTTCTCATGTAATATCTGTGCATATATATGAAGGAAAGTTTGGAAGTTTATTCTGGGATGTTTACGTGTTTAGTTCAGGGAGGTGAGTGGGAATCAAAAAAGTCAGGCTTTCTGGTGAGGTGATTAATAATCTGTTTATTATATTGTACTGAATTTATTTTAAAGATGTTTATTACTTTCTACTATATGCTGGTTCCTCTTCTATTTACTAAGAATACAGCAATGAAAAAAGACACAAAAATAATTGCCATTACAAGATGTATCACACAAGACAAATATAACATAGTGCTCTGTATTAACACATGTATTTTATAATGTTATAATATAAAATATAAAAGAAAAAGTGAACATAACATTTTATCATGAAAAATTAAATAATAAAATACCAAATTATGTCATTTAAAAATGTTTTGATCATATTTCTGCCACCATCAAATAGCAATGCCTGTTTACATGCAGATATTCAGTAAGAACTTTTAAAAACAACCAGTTTCTCTTGCTTTTCACCATTGTCCTGGTCTTGTATTTTCCTATCATGTCTTAAGTTACAGAAGAGAATGTCGGGGTTTTAGCTGCCTGGGCAAATTCATTCCTGTGTTGTACAGTTAATTATTCTACATCTTGATTCTTCTTAATTACTGTGACATATTGGCAGTTGAAAGCAAAGATGAAAGTTTGGCAGAAAGTGCATCTGTATTTTAATTTCTTAAAGAGATATCATGCTTTGCTATTAGAATTCAAAGCTGAAATAAACAGAGGAAAAAATATTGCCCTTACATATTTTAATTTGCATAGTGTAAAGTTCCTTAATAATTTTTTAAATAGTATAGGAAGAAGTATAATGAAAGGTTTACATTAGCGATAGTTGTTTATTGAATATAAAATTGTATATGTCAATATAATTCTGTTCCTATACACATATATGCAATTATTACTTAATTACTAGTAAAATTGCATGTTATATAATATTATACAACATCAACAAGCATTATAATGTTCTCACACAATGGAAGGTTTATCTTTTAACAATATCTTCTTTTATTTGTCCTAAAGGTTTCCATATCATGTGCTCTTATTCATTTCACTTACTACAGTTCATAGAATACATGTAGTTGATGTTTTAAATAGAAGAGGAATCTCAATCTGTCATTTTTATGTTTCATGAAGGCAAGAATGTTTTTGTTTGTTTGTTTTGGTCAATATAATATCCCTTGCAACCTGAAGTGTCTTGGCTGTAAACACTATTTTTTCCCCTGTAAAGAATTACATAATCCTGTAGAGATAAAAGGTCTGAGGGACAAGAACTTCTTTTCATTTGCCATTTCATTTTAGTATACCTAATTTCAAGCACCTGCACCTACTGGAGAGCTTTGTTTATAAAAGATGTGCAATAAATCATATGTTATTGGTACTCCAAAGATTTATTCATGGTGTCTTTTCTATTGTTGTTATGTTGGAAACTTTATTTCTACTGAATAGAACAAGCTTATTTTAAATGTTAGATCATGTGTCTAATTCATATTCATATCAGCACAGACTTAATGAAGGGTAATATAGTAATACAAATTTAATTATGGTAATTTAATGCCATTGTCATTTCTTTTTGATTTCTAAATAAAGTCACAAAAAGTAAAAAAGATTAACATTTATTTCTAATGTTCAGGCAATTAACGAATCTACGTTTCTTGCCAAGATTCACTGTAGATTTTGAGATTAAATTAGTCTGAAATTAGCAATACAAATTTGATATTTATGTTGTATGTGTTCAAGTGGAAGGAACTATAAAAAGACACTTTATAAATTTTAATACAATCAGGAACTTGCAAGTTTTAACTTCACTACATTCATGCGCTTATCGTCCATCAGATAATGTCTTTGTATTCATGTTATATTGTACTTTGAAAACCTATTTTCAATGATAAAAATAAAAAATGTGCAGATCATGGCTATAATTCAGCAATAAAAATAAGTGAGTAGAAAGTTAATTAATATAGGCTTATATATTTTAATATTGGAAGTCAATTTTTTTAGCATACTGATGTAATATAATTATTGTATATTAATAGGCATATTTTGCCTTTCACAATGGGAAATCACACTCACACAGCATTTTCACACATTTACTTCTTATAATCAAATCTTAGAAACTCATTGAAAGAAAACAATTTGTAAGCAAAACAATTTCTCACATATTCTCTATTATTACTTCTCACAATTTTTGTTACCATGTATGAATTGTCTAGAGAAACATAGAAAGGCAGAATGTGTAGTATGAATTTTGTATACACGGAGTAGACTTTACACTCAATAATTATACTACCTATATTTTAATCAATTCATAATAGTTCATTACAATTCTTTTTTATCAAAATTCCAATGGCATTCTTTACAGAAGTAAAAAAAAAAAAATCTCCAAAATGTACGGAACCCCTCCCCCCACAAATAAAACCACAAATAACCAAAACATACGAGGAGGAAAAAATTAAAAAGCTAGAGGTATCACAATTCTCGATTTAAAATTATATTGCAAACCTATGCTAATCGAAACAGTGATGTTGACATACAAACAGAAACATAGACAAGTAGAAAAAATAGTTTCCAAATAATTTTGACAAGGGCACCATAGAATTTTACATGTAAAATAATGAAACTGGATAATTATATTTACATCATAAACAAAAATCAACTCAGAATGTTTAAAAGATGTAAATGTAGAACCTGAAACCATAGAACTCCCAGAAGAGAACATAAGAAATAAAAATGCATTTGTTGCAGGAGTTTTGAGCTCCACTGTCAGCTTAAACCAGCAACCTTGAGTTCTTAGCCCATGACCAAGAAGATTAAGGGATACAGACACCAAATGGATGAGTGAAAGGCATTTATTAAGCAACAAAGCTCTCTAGAAACAGAGAGGGGTCATAAAATGGATTATCTGGTGTTAGGAATTTTTTGTGGGTTTTATCTTATCTTTTCTGGAGGCTTTTTTTCCTCATTTACATCTCATCCGGGCTTACTTCCTGAGACCCAATCCTTACTTCGCATGCGAGTCCTTGACCAGTTACTCCATCTTGAATATTACCCATTAGTACTTCAGAAAAGCCCACTCAGAGAGGTAAAACCTTAATGTTAATGGTATGTTAATGATATTATAATAAGCCAAGGTCAACTTAGGACATTTAGTTAAGCTGCTGCACCTGTGTTTAAGCAGTCAAATGTCCCTTCTGGCAAAGCATCCTGGATTGAAAGGATGTTCTCCACCACACTAGCCACTCTTCCAGCCCACAATTATATAATAGGGGTGGTACTGGGGGCATTCCTGCGGGTGTTAATCCTTCACAGGATCCTCCTTCTCTGTCTGCCTAACCAGCTTCTATCTCCTCTCTCAGATACATACCCAAAGATGATGAAATCACCAGTTTGAATATATCTATACCCATCATGTTTGTTGTAGCTTTATTCATAATAGCCAAGATACAGAAATATACATGTCCACTAATGGATGAATGCATAAAGAAAATGTGACATATATGAATGAAATATTACTCAGTGTTAAAAAGGAAATTCAGCTATTTGCCATAACATGAATGGACCTGGGAATATAATAAATTGAATAAAATAAGCCAGACACAGAAAGATAAATATTGCATGATCTCAATTATATTTGAAATTTTGTAAAAGCTCAAATACATAGAGATGGAGAATAAAACAGCAGTTATTACTGGTGGAGGTGAGGAATATGGAGAGGAAATGGGGAGATGTAGGTTAAAGAATAGAAATTAGCAGATATATAGGATGAGCAAGTCTGGAGACCTAATGTACAAATCATGGACTAAAGTAAAGTAAAATTGTTCTGTATTAACATTTTGCTGTTAAATAAGTAAATTTAGCTGTTCTTGTCACAAAAAAAGTAACAATGTGATATGACGGATATGTTCATCTGCTTCACTAAAGTAATCATTTAGCTATCTATATTAACACCATATCATCACGTTGCAAACCACAAATATATACACTCAAACTTATTTTTATAATTAATTTGATCCAGAGAGGTTTTATGTCAATTAAAAAAAGATAAAAATTGATGATTTACGAATTAAACAAAAACATAATTATTCTTATGAAGACATCATTATTCTTATGTATTCTTATGAAAGCATATTAAATAAGAAGATAATTCTGTCAGGTTATGTGTTTGATAGTGAACACTACCAAAGTCAAAAAAAAAGTTAATGTCATTTTTTGCATGTACTTACAGTGATTATGATTTTACTTTTAAAATCAAACTAATTTTGTAAATTCTTATATCAAATTTGAATTACTCAGTTTGTTTAAATTTTGGTGAAATAGAAAATGTTATAATTTTTTGCTATTAGTTATATAAAATGAATGTTTAATGTTATTCTTTTAAAGTTTACTTTTGGTTAATTAAATTATATGCAACAGTCACATTTTGTAAAAAATAATAGGTTTCTGCTTAGTAGTTCTACACAATGAATTCTATTTTGTGAAAAATATCATATCAATCAATAGTATATTATCAAGCCAAGCAACACAGTGGAAATTTAACACAAAAACTTACCTACAAACACAACTATGGCAATTAAACTATCTAATATTAATATAAGTGAGCGACATATATAACTTTAACTTTTCTAGTAGACAAACATACTAAAGTTAATATTAATAAGTAAACTTAATATCAAAGTATATTTCGTTTGGCATGTAATATCAACAATATTTTAATTTCAGCATTCAATCCAAATAAAATTATAAGTAAGATATTTTACATTATTTTTATACTATTTTTGAAATGTGATATTTTATATTTGGGATATATTTATATTCAGATACTATATTTTTTAAGAGACAATATATCTGTATATGAATTTTATAACATTTACATGTGAAAAAGTACACTCATTTAGCAAAGGTTTTGCAAACAAGTTTTGAATAATTGTAGTATTCATTTCAAAATTTAAATTAATCAGAATTGAATAAGTGTTTTCAAAAATTATGTTTAAGATGACACTATCCAAATTTCAGTGGCTTAAAGGCTAATGGATACTATCTAAAGCAGTACATGTCTCTACTGTGTAAATCTGCTACACAAATGGGAACATGTTTTATTCCAAGGTTAATTGAAAGGCAATTGAAAATAACTTGAAATTTTAAATGCTGTCAGTCTACAATACATTATGCGCATCTCACTTGCTCATTTTCTATTTAATTCTAATTGACTGACTCATTATTTCTATAAAATTCATGTTATAATATAACCTTAGGGCTTTAAATTAAATGCAAATGATGAAAATTGCGAAAACAGTTTCATAGCTAGAAAACTATAGCCAAGGCTTTGTTAGTAAGCAACAATTTCCTGCAATTTTGTTGGATTATTTTTGAATTTTTATTCTATAGCCTTAATTTTGAAGGCCCTTATAAATATATTTATCAAAACTTTAATAGTCCTACAAAACAACGGTTGATGAAACATAGTACAGGTTGTGCTTTTTTATATGAGATATTGCTTATTAATAAATATATGAAAGAGCCTAGCTCTAGTAATCTATCAATGATTCATCATTTCGTATTTATTTTTTCTACTTAATAAACCATTGTGTCACACATATTTCTAATTCAAAAATAATATTATATAATAATATTTTAATAAATGTGACATTTTGTTGAAATATGCACAATTTTTATTTAAAAATTGTATGACATATCACGTGTGTTTTGAATAAATAAATAACAAAAGTTAGAAATAAAAGACATATATGGATCATGATAGGGCAGAAAGGGTGTGCAATAAATATTTTCAGATTTTGTTTTTTATAATCAGTAACAGCTAATGTTAGCATATATAGTAAACTATTTTGCAAAGACTACAAACGATTTCACCAATGTTTGAGAACTTTCAAGAGTCTTAAAATTATAATTATATAAAAGGCATCTTTTTCTATTATTATAAACTAACATTTAAATATTATCTTATATATGTGCCATAATAGTTTATTTAACTTAGCAATAGCTGTTGTCTACTTAGCCTTTTTAGAGTAGCTAAATATATAGGGTGGAGGATTTTGGCAGAGATAAAGTAAAAGATAAAAGGACATTAAAGTAAAACATCAGCAGCAATTATATCTAACTTAGAATGCAGCATTACATTTATACCTTAAACTTGTTAGCCATTCTACTGATAGTTGTGGCTCTTGGCAATGATATAACTTCAAGCTGTCATTAACATGTTGAAATTGCAAATATAATTTGGTTTGAATTTATGATACACTAAAATGAGAGAAATTGATAAAATTAATAACTTTATAAATTCCAGATATCCATATGACGTATATCTAAATACATTAATATGATAATGCATCTTCAATTTGAAGTAAATATATTTTAATGACTGCTGAATTACAAATAAGTAGTCTTGCGAACTTTAACTATTGATAAGAACAAGTAAATGACTTGTTTTATGCCTCTGTATTTTTCAGGAATGAATGTTACAGCAAATACTTCTTATTGCATAACTCCCGCACACACACACAATCGAAAATGAATTAGTAACGAATAAGTATTCTTCAATGTCTTAATGTAAAAGGAAAATATATAATGACAAATGTTCAACTCTGACTTAAATTATTTTAGCTTGACATATATAACTAAATAAAATAATCACTTTATTTTGTATAAACATAGAATAAAGTAGCACCTTAAAAATACAATTTTAACTAAAGGATAGTTACACTTTCATTTTAATACATGAAATCCTCAGTGGTTAAGAAAAAAACATACTTAGCTTTAAAAATATTGTGGAAAAATTTTAGCTGGGTAGATACAACCTGAATGTAGCTCTTTAGAAAATTGATTCATTCAATTGACAAGGTTTCCATAATTTAGCACAACTTGTATGTTTCTCATGAATACTAAGATTTAAGAACAAATAAAGAGAGCTTCTGAGATTGTGTTGCAAATTGCTAGGTTTATATAGTTATGAAAAATGCTAAACACACCTTCAGAAAAAATGTATCCATCTGTCTTTGCTGTATTTTTCTCAACTTACTCTTTGAGTTTCCATCTATTCTAATGTAAAAGGAGAATATTAATATACAAAACTTGTACAATGAAATAAAAGTAAAGATCGTCATATAAATTATTTTTTGTATATTCAGCAATATTTTAGTTTGAAAGCACACATGGAACACACAATAATCCTAACAATATCTTTGTAAATTTGATAAAAACCCAGTGATACTACTGATAGAATTAACAACAATCAGACATTCCAGAGACAGACTTTACCTAGAAAAGGAGATAAATATATAAAAATAAAATAATACATTAGTTTTAATTTATATTACTTACATTTGGTAAAATTTTCTTAATGTTCACCTATAGAATATATTATTATCCAGATAATGTTTAGTAATTTTGGTTATCCAGATTTTTAATACAAATTCCCATTCTCATGTATGCTACTAAAAATTACTTAGGGATACATTTAAAAGTATATCATCTTAATATTGGTAAACTATTCCATTTTAGTTATGACAATATTTACTATTCCATTTTACTTATGACAGTGTTTAGTGTGACTGAAAGAGGCTTTTATAGTACAGAGCAGAAAGGGAAAGAAATATGTAAATAATCTTCAAATTCTATAGATTAATTATTAATATAAATATATATATTACTCAAACTTTATCTTCTAACCTTCAATAACTAGTCTGCTCAACTAAATATAAAATAAAAATATAGAAATGACTTTATAGAAATACAGATATAAAATAAATATAAACAACTTTTCTATTTAAAATAATTATTTAAACATTTTTAAATGTCTAGGTCACCTAAAGTTATTTTTGCAAAAGCAATAATAATAGTCAACATGAAATAATATAAAACATAATTATATTTTAATATGATCATAATTGAATGCCACATCATAATAAAAAGCATTTATTATAGAAATATAAAATGTAAGATATAAGCATAATTTCATAATATAAAATAATTATGTTAATATAAAATATAGATCACAAAAACCTAACCAGTACATTATAAATACAGAAATATTAGTAAGTTGATATTAGACTACTTAAAAACTCTCACACATTTGAATATTATAAAAAATTTGTCTGATATAGAATAAATGAGTTTAAATTATAAATGTAAGACAAAGAAACATGATTATTATCAGAAAATAGTATATTAATGAAGAGAAACAAATAATTAACGTTATAAAAGACATGAAAATTGACATGTTAAAAAAACTAAATATAACTAGAAGATTTATTGGCATTTAATTTTTTAAAAATTCTTAGCCAAACAAAATAGTTAATTTAAAGCAATTTGATTGTTCTCATTACCTTAAAATATTCCATAAATTCAATAACATGCTAGTAACATAAAGAGAAAAATATCTGAGTTGCTACAGGATATGAAGCAGCTAAAAATTCAGATTTTTTAAAAGCCCTGAAGTAAAAAATTCATCAAAGGCAATTCAGAAGATGCAATGTCAACAAGATATGATATAGTTCATAGGGAATCTGAGGCAATAGGGACAAAAAAAAAAAAAGGTAAGCAATGGCAGATGTTTTCCCACAGGGAAAATTAAAGAGCAATGATTTAATATCAAGATAGTATCTAGAAAAGAGCATACTAATATTAACAGGAGAGGAAATTAAAAGAATGATGAGATCATTTGTTGTAGTTATCCCACTAATTACTACAAATTGGTATTCCTAATCCCATGCAAGCACATACACTTGCGATCAAAACTGACCTAATCCAAAAAATGCTTGAAAAATCCAGCATAGTTGCATCTACAGGGCAAATGCATGATTAATTTCATCAATAGTCTTAGGAGAAAAGAGATATATTTACATAAAACAACTTTTTTTTAATTTGCAATTTTTTTATATTTTAAAGATGTGGGGTACAATTCACGGTTAGGTACAAATGTTCATTATGCAGTTATCCTTGTTGATGAGGTGTGTACCCCCCCTTCCCCAGGCAGATTCCCACTACTGTCAATCCCACTTTCTCACCCCCCTTGTCCCAGCTGTTTTCTACTACTTCCAATCATTTTCTTATAGTATTATGATAATTGTTCAAGGTCCGCTTATGAGTGAGAACATGTGATACATAGGTATTTGTTTCTGTGAAAGATCACTCAGTATTATATCCTCTAAGTCCTTGCAGGTTGCTGTAAATTTCATGATTTTGTTCTTTTTTATGACTACATAATATTCCATCATCTATATGTACCACATATTTTTATCCAATACTCTTTTGATGGGCAGCATGGTTGGTTCCATTTTCTTGCTACTGCGAACAATGCTGCAATAAACATATGTGTGAAGGTATCTTTTTTATAGAGTGATTTGAATTCTTCTGGGTATAGTCCCAGCCTTCTGGATGGCAAGGTCATATGGAATGTCTATTTTAGATCTTTTAGGAATCACCACAATGTTTTTCACAGAGGCTATACTAGTTTGCACTCCCACCAACAGTGTAGAAGTGTTCCCTTTTTGCCGCACCTCTCCAGCCTCTGTTGTTTTTTGAGTTATTGATGATAGCCATCCTGACTGGAGTTAGGTGGTATCTCAGTGTAGTTTTAATTTGCATGCATAAAAGAACTTTTTAAATGGGTTATCACATTTATATTTACCTGTGTTCAGTTAATCCTGCTCAGGAATTAATGAAACAACAAAACCTAATTTAGTTTGTAGACTCACCTATTCCACTAACATGCATTGCTTCTGGAAGTAATCCCTTATAACCCTTGAGACTCGTTATTATTATTATTATTATTATTATTTAATCAAATATACACTACATGATTTTCAGTTGCCTTGTTCTCTTCTAACATTCAATGATATATCTGCTTGTCAAATATATATTTTTTATTTTGAAATACGTTCATTGGGAAAACAAAACTACAAAGATTTTAGTAAAAAATTATTATTGGAAAACCAATTATATTTTCATAAACACTTTATCTAATTTTATTACTGTATATCATAATGACAGAAACCTGAAGATATCTGTCAATTTAACAATTATAATTTAGTCAACAATTTTTGACTTCATTATGGTGGTTTCGGGTTTAGGCATTGAGTGATGTTATTGCAAGTTTATGTAATTGTAAAACAATTAAGGACACATAGTAACTGGTTTGGGGAACATAAAGACAATTTTTGGTTGTTCTTCTTCATGTTCTTCCTCATGTTTGAAAATACATCTGCTTGAGAGTGGGGGGTGTCCTGTGTGCACCCGGACCTGTTCATGTGAAAGGCACATGCAACATTTTGTGTAACCATAGCGGCAGGGGTTCCTGTGATGATGACTTTGCAGAGTTCGGGGATAAAAGCCCCTGGGTATCATTCAATAGACGGCTTCTGCTCAATACCCTGAACAGGAGTCCACTTTGTTTTTTTCTTTTTCCTCTCTCTCTCTCTCTCTCTTGTTCAGTCACTGACGCTGTCACACCTCCAGACACCCCTGACCCCTGCAGGGGCTGGACCCCCACACTAAATAGATTGTAATATTGTAATAGATAAGAAAATATAAATCCAGTGCAATTAAACAGAGGAAAATTAGTCCAAAAGAAAGTTTTTGTAGGAAATAAATTTTTAGTAAGATTGTGAACTTAAGATAATCAATTGACAGTTAAAAGAGAGAATTGTAACAGACCTCCACAAACCCCAAAAGACTGACTAGTAATAGTGCTTGAATAGTATATAGTTATATCTACTATGATATGTGTGTTTGTGTGTGTGTGTGCAGATAAAATACAATGTGCAAAACTACAGTCTTAAAGAAAAAGCCATTTGCAGAACTAAGGATACTTATCCTGGAAGAAACTAAGAAATTAATAGCAAGTATATATGACACACAAAATGAGGTTCATAATGAATGATTCATAAAGGCTAGAGAATGTGCTTGTAGGAGACTACTACAGAACAGTTATTCTGTATGCTATTGAAAACTGGCTTCTAATATTGTCAATTAGGAGTGATAAAACCATTAATGTATGAGAGTACTCATAAAAATTTAAGGCACAATGAGCTGAGTATATTGAATGAGAACCTAACATAAATAAATAGGCATCAAAGTTTTGTAATTTCAACTTTTTTCATCTATACAAAAAATTCTGAAATATATACAACTATAAAAGTCAATATTCAATATGAAAACAAAATTTTTAATTACACAATATTTATTAGAATAGGAGTATTGTTTTGGGAAATACCTCCTTTTCCTGGTTATAGTATAATAAAATTATCTATAATACAGAATTAAATAGATGTTTGTTTCTAATATAGAATTGCTATTTAAATGGTCATATGCTGTCCCTTAAGAAGGCACAAATATTAAAATATAGTGGCATCCAAGAGGTACTATATCTGCTGTTATGCAAAATGCTAGAGTCATGGGGACATGGTTTCTGGAGGGTCACGGAATCTCAACCTAGCCGATCAAGCAGAGAGCCACCATAAAGGTGAGTCTACCACAGAGAGTTTTCACAAGGCAATGCTTAGTGTAGCTGTGGAGGTGAGGCTACTTGGTGATTCCAGATCATTAGAGCCACATATGTGCAATTACAGCCTGGGAAAGCCCTTTAGCTCCTGAGAGCTGCAGATGGACTGCAATCAGGTTAGCTAAGTCAAGGGAAGGTGAATCACCCAGAGTCTTGTGAGACCATCCATTGTCCCTGTGTGTAAAAAGACATGATATAGAGCCATGAAATTTTATTCTCAAGAATTAAGGTTTAGGATTTGCTCAGGGTCTGTCACATTTTTCTTCTCTTCTAATTCTCTGTTTTGAAATGAGAATGTCTTTCCTATGCCTATCTCACAATTATATTTTTGAATTATATGGCATAATTGATTCCACAAATTCACAACCAAAATAAATGACAAAATATTTTGTCTCAGAATAAATGATACCTTGAGTCTTACTTTGGACTTAGTCTTTTGGGTTCACACTGAAATGAGTTAAGACTTTGGTTGTTGAATGAAATATTTCACTATTCCAATATTTCAAAGGAATATTTTGCATGTAAAAAGAACATGGATTTTAGGGAGACAGGAGCAGAATGCTATGGTCTAAATGTTTATACCCCTTCCACATTCATATGTTGAAACATAACCTTCAAATGATAATATCAAGAAGTAGAGTCTTCTGGAAGTGATTAGTTCATAGGCAAAGAGCCATCATGAATGAGAACAGCACCCTTATAAAAAGAGACCCTACAAAGCTAGCTTGCTTGTTAGCTTGTCTTTTCCAAAAATGCAAGGACATAGCAAGGATGTGCCTTCTGTGAATAAGAAATAGGACTTTACCAGACACTGAATCTGCCCTTTCCTTGATCTTAGATGTACCAGTCTCCAGAACCATGAAAAATAAATTTCTGTTGTTTGTAAGATACCCAGTTTATAATGTCTTGTTATATAGCAGCCTGAATAGATTAAACCATTTGCTTAAGGAACATGAGTTTATTTATGTATTTGATATTAATATAAATCAGTAATTCTTTTAAAAACAGTAAAAGTATTATGCATGTTAATTTGAAGAATTCCTAAAGAAATAAAGTGTCAAAGTCATTTCCTAGTTAGAAATAATATTTAAAAATCATATAAATTTAATGTTTTGCTACCTCACTCAAATTATGTGAGGCAAAGTCTTGAATTCTTGTTTGTTGTTAGTACTTATTAATGCTTTTTGTCTCAACTGTTAAGCACATATTTAAATTATTGGATTTAATTTAATGAGTAATACATGAAAACTTGTGTATTCCTCTGTCACAAAAGACAGGACCTAGAAAGTTTAGACACGGTAAGGTGGCAAATGTTTATTTTAGAAAACCAATTTGCCCAGCTAAAAATTGAGGACTTTATTACCATGGAGGAATGGGAGAAAAGATTTGAAAATACAAATTGAAAATGTTGGTAACATATCTAAGTTTTGATTTTAACTTAATATTAACTATTCTGTCACTATAGAGTATATATGTACATATATAGTATAAATATTGAGGCAACAAGATGCCTAGGGGGAACGTATGGACTGGGGCTCTTGATTGGAGAAATCAGGACACAGTCAATTTGAGCATTAAAAAAATGTTGTAATGAAATTTAAAAGATCTGATTAAATATTTGTAGGGCTAGAAAAATAGGCTCTAAATTCAATTCAGACACAACTCCCAGTGTGACTGCAAAACTTCCAAAATAAAGGGGCAGCTAACAACCCTCACTAAAGTACTATACTGTTTCTCTTCCAGATATAAATTTGTTTTATTTCTGCTAACTCAAATTCAGATTGTTCTAAAGGAATAGAGGATGTTCTGCCGCCAACACTGCAAACAACAGGAATTAGGCACTTTGCACAAATTCAGTTTTAGATTACAGGTTTTTTTTTTTTTTTTTTTTAAGTGGAGTCTCACTCAGTCGCCCATACTGGAGTGCAGTGGCTACACCCAATCACAGCAGCCTCGACTTGCTGCTCTGGCAATCCTTCCGCCTCAGCCTTCCAAGTAGCTAGAACTACAGGTGCGCACTACCACGCCCGGCTAAATTTTCTGATATATAGAAAAACCTAAATACTTCACTACACAAAACTATTAGAATGAAGAAATTAATCAAGTGAGTTACAGAATACAAATTCAACATGCAAATATTAGTAACATTTCTATTAACTGAAACAAACTATATGAAAAAGTAATAAAAAAGATCACATTTACAATAGCATCAAAAATAAAATAAGAGTAATTTTAACTAAGAAGTGAAAGATTAGTATTCTAAAAACTATAAAACATTGATGAAATAAATTGAAGATGACAAAAATAAATGGAAAGCTAATTAGTGTTCATAAATTGGAAGAAATAATATTATTTAAATGTCGATATTACCTAAAGTGGTCTGTAGATTCAGTGCAATCTCTATCAAAATTGAAATGTAATTATTCACAGAAATAGACAAAACAAATTATAAAATTTATATGAAACCCCCAAAGTTGCCAGGTACCCAAACAAATCTTGAGCACAGAGAACAAAGGTGGAAGTATCACACTACCTAACTTCAAAATGTATAACAAAACTATAATTATCAACACAGTAACATACTGGCATAAATTAGACATAGTGACAAATGGAATATGATCGAGAAGTCCAAAATAAACTAATACATTTATGAACAATTGATTTTTTACAAAATCCCCAAGAAACCACAATGGGAAAAAAACAGTTTCTCAAGCTACTGTCATTGCAGAAACATGGTACCCACATGCAAAAAGTTAAAGCAAATTAGTTTTGCATCTATACAAGAATAAACTCAAAATGGATTAAAGACTTAATTATACAGCCTAAAACTCTAAAGTTAGTAGAAGAAAACAAGTAAAAATTTAACAATATTTGTATGAGCAATGTCTTTTTAGGTTTGGCCACAAAAGTACAGGCAGTCACAGCAAAAATAGACAAATGTATTGCACAATATTTAGAAGCTTCTGCACAGAAAAGGTAGCAGTTATAGAGAGCAAAAAGACAATCTACAGACTGGGAAAAATATTTGCAAATCATTAATATGATGAGGGTTAATACACAAAATTTAAAGTAAATTCAAAAAACTAAATGACAAGAAAGCAAATAACTCTATTTACAATCTTTTAAAGAACTGATCTCCAGTTTTTGGAATAACATAGTTCCCCCAAATTTTAGTCTGGGGAATAACCAGTGATTCCTCAGTGATAACTGAGAGCGTGTAATTATTTCCAGTGGAGGAATGTATGCAGTTCAAAAACTTTAGCTCCTGGTCATCCCAACAGAGTTTGTTGGAGTAAGCAATTCATACTTCTGTTGAAAGATGGATGTAGCCTATATTTAAGGTGTGGGCTACAAGTCAGGATTAAGTCCATATGTAATGCATGTGCAGGTGAAGTTTGGGCCTTCAACTGGTCCCCACTTCCCCTGGTTAAGGATCAGCTACCCTTTGTGTTGATATGTGTCCCTCCCTACACTAATAGTGACCTGCAACTGCTGTTCCCTCCCTTTTGTTGTTCTGGTTAATGCTGAAGTCCCACTTATGAGTGAGGACATCTGGTATTCTTTTCTTTGTTTCTGTGATAGGACACTAAGAATGATTGTTCCCAACTTTATCCAATTTTCTGAGAAGTCTATGATTTTGTCCTTTATGACTGCATAATATTACATTGTGTTTATGTACATGTTCTAAATCCAGTCTACTTTTAAAAATTTATGAATAAAATCATAACATATGAATGAATAAAGCAATTTTTAAAAATAAATAAAGTTGTAATATCTGAATTACTTAATGTACTTAATGTACTTAATCCTGACTTGTAGCCCACACCTTAAATATAAAATAAAGTTTGAAAAAAAGTTTATCTATAATGACTAATACATCCTACTGTGTCAGTACTGGAATATATCTATAAATAAATTTAGAGAGAATTGACAGCTTGATCATATTGAGTCTTCAATAAAGAAGGTATGTCTCTGCTATTTAGGTCATGTTCAAGTCCTTTCACCAGCATCTGGCAACCTTCAGCACACAGATCCTTTACATGCTTGACTATATTTATACATAACTGTTTAATTTTTGGAACTAATGTAAGTGATTTACTTCTTAAGTTCAGTTTCCAATAATTGCTAGTAAATATAAATATGAATGCTTTATTTGTTTGGACCCTGTATTTTTTTTTTTGACCCTGTATTTTGTGATCATATTAAATTACTAGTTGTGGGAGATTTATTGTGGATTCACTAAACTTTTGTATGTACACACTTATGCTATCTTTTAATAAAGACTGTTTTCTTTCTGTCTTTCTTTTCTTTTCTTTCTTGCTTTCTTTCTAATCTGTAAAACTTGCAATGCTTTATTTTTCTTACTTCACTGGTTATGACTTCCAGTATTATTTTTAAGAGAAATGGTATTAATATTGTTTACTTGTTCAGATTTTTAGGGGAAATAATTTGTTCCTTTTATCCATTAAGCATTATATCAAATATGGAATTTTTAAATGTCCTTCATTGTGTTAATTTCCTTTTATTTCCAGTTACCTGAATTGTTCTGTTTTTACCTTTTAACATTAACTTATGTAATATTTTATTAAGTGCATCTTCAGCATCAATTAATAGGATTATGTGAAATGTTTTCTGTGTTAATATGGTGATTGAATTAGTTAATTTCCAAATTTTAAGCTGTGTTTGAATTCTTGAAAAGTTCTACTTAGTTGTGGTATAATAAATATTTTATATATTACTGAACTAAATCTGCCAATATTTTGTTTTGGATTTTGTGTCTATCTTCATGAAAAATGTGGTCTAAATTTATTTTTGGTACAATTTATTTTCTTATTTTGTTTGAGAGGAATACTGGCCTTATCAAATAAGTTGGAAGTGTTCTGTACTCTACCTTTAAAACAAAACAAAACAAAACAAAACACTTTACAGAATTGATACTATTTTTCTGCTAAAGTAGTTGTTAGATTCACCAGTGAAACTATTTAATGTAAAGTTTTGTTTTCTAGAAGTTTTAAATCTAAGAATACAATTTCTAACATTGGTGCCCAGTATATGTTTTCTACAAAGGGCAAGCTAAAATATAACTTGGGTCTATTTGTCAAGATGCAATATAACACACATTACATGGGCAGTTAAATAATAGGAGAGAAAAAAAGTTTCTACAATTTATTGACAAAATTTATGAAATAATAAAAATTGACCACTTTTTTTAATTCATATGTACTAATAAGAAAAAAATGATATTTTATTTTATAGAGATCATAACATTTTGCTCATTGAAGTTCAAAGTCAATATTTGTTATAGTTATAATCAATTACAAATTGTCATCTGTTAATGTTAATCTGTAATTATATTTTTGTATTTTATTTTTAACATGTCTTCTCACATGTAAGAACTTCAAATTCTGATGTCAACTTCTGAAGATATTATTTTAGGTCAGTGTGTCTATAGCTTGGAAGTCATATAGAATTCTATTTTTTTCTTTTGATATTTACCTTTCAGTATGTCACTACACTTCAGATAAATCACTTACAACTGAAAGTTAATAGAAGTTCCTCAATTGCAGTGACAAATAGATTTTTAAATATGAACCTATCCTTTTAATTTGCCGCAAGAGCAGAAAAATTCTGCTAGAACTGGAGACTGAACTTAAAAAGCAAGTTTGCTGCCAATTTGTCTGGGAATTGAGATTTCATTTCTAGTTTTAGCTTTTTTTTTTCTTTTTTTTTTAGATCACTCAAATGTGTGAAGCAGCTGCCAGTATTTATGGTTACTATATCTTAGTTTTTATCAAAGGCTTTGTATTTAACCAATGTTTTGCCTTCTAATTATAGGCTAAATTCATTGAGACATTATCAAGTCTCCTGTAAAATACAATTTCCAAAGCCATTATGTGTTTGATAATAATGGTTGAGGGTAGTTCCTCTCATTCATGAATATTTAATTTCTGAATTTGAACTCAAAAAGTTATAATAAACTTTAGTTCACTTAAACAGTTGAACTACTCTGAAGTAGGGCAAGTCATCATATTCAGCTTTTGTTTCTAACAAAAAGGAAAGAAAGAAAATTAGGAAATTTGTGATGGTTAACTCCATAAGAGTAAATTGAATTTACTATTGCCATTACTGGCTAAATAATATATTGCAAGATTTTCAATAAAGCATCTGCTGACATATAACACAATGAATAATCATTAGCTTTTAATGCCTTACATTTTCATAAACTTTGTAAATATATACAATTAAGTCATTTGAGCTCTTCATATATTCATTTTAACACATCTTAGCAGATTCCATTTCAGGTTGTAACTAATTAGTGCTTACTCACAACCTAGAAAACATACTCCTCTTCAATTGTTCCACACAGAATCTAGACAAAAGCTAGTACCTCAATCACTGCAAATTGGACATTGAGTACTTAAAACAGCGGCAGCTAAGCTCTACCTGTAACATCTAGAAAAGGAAACTACTTGAAGAAATTGTATTTGTTTCACATGCCTTGATTTTCAATCTTTTTTGTTTTTCTTTATCATTTATTGCTATGAATTTCCACAACTATTCAAACAATTGTTCTGACCAAATACCTAGTTTTTTTTTTTCTTTTCTTTTCTTTCCTTCTGCAGCAATTCAGGCTGTCAATTTTCTGCAGTTCTTTAGGTAGAGGTTCTTGTCTCACGCCCAGGAAGAATGAAGGACACAGACAGCTGGAAAGTGAGAAAGCAGGATTTATTGAGTGGACAAAATAGTTATAAAATATTTATTTTCTCTGGAAACATTTCTTGAGTTGTTTCAGTCAAACATGATTTAATTAATTCACCATTGGTAAATGGTGCTCTTTTCTCAACTAATATGCCATGGAGAAAAGTATTCTAGTAACAGCCGCATATTTCTTTCTTTCTATTAAAAATTGTGTGAAGAAATTGTACTGTGATACAATATTTTGTTTTAAATTTTCTAATATTATCAGCAAAGTAGTAAACGTTGGTGGATGCAGTCAATGCAAAGTCCAGTTCCTTCCACTGACATGGCCTCTAAAATAATGACTGAATAGTTATTTCTTCTATAGTACCATAAGTACCAATGGAAAGCTCCTCCAACAGAGTACCACAAATTGAAGATTCTCAGATATTCTCAAGGAGAAGCTGATCTCTGCAAGCAGACATTTAATCAAGGATCTATAGAACAAGTTGATGATTTTGACAATAAACAACTTCTTCCCAAGAAACCAGAGGTTCTGTTTATTTTCTATTTATTTTTGTCTGCTTGCTTATAACTTTTATTCTTACTTTCTATAGACTCCAAGTTGCTGTTCACCCATAATGTATCTTCTACTTCTTCTTTCCTCTAATGTTGGATTGCACATAAGTAGTATTGTATCCTATAGAAAATAATTTGAAACGAATAAATTTCCATATCAACTTTTTTGGATAAGAAATTAATCGTAACTATTTTTGTAAAAGTAATAATAGAGGAATAAACAAAATTAAAATCATTTCATTGTATATGTACAATGTGGAGAAATTTTTGGTCAAAAAAATAAAATATGGATCAAATTTGTAACTTTAAATTGTAAATCTGAAACATTAAACCAGATATGTTTCTATAAATTTGTTAGACAACAAAACTAATGTCTTAAAAATGATTAAGTTGGAGCTTAAGATAGCGACTGAACAGGTTGAACTGTGAGAGTCTCCACAAAAATAAGTGTGAATAAAGACTCTGCGTGAGTAGACGTGCTTTGGTGGGAGAGTGAAAGTCCATTTGAAGAGAGACTCAAGTTCATGCACCTGGGACCCCCCTCTGAGGGTGACAGCAAAATCCCACTGTCCTGAGACTGGAACGTGGGTGCGCAAGATTGCGGGACACTCCTGAGAAGAACCTGTCAAATCCAACTGATTCTCATCACCTGATGCCTGGCCCATACCATCACCAGTTATAGTGGATCAGCTGGAGCCCCAGATCTGATCAGTGGAGAGAGAGGATGGGAGAGCTGGAAAGGAGCCACATGTCCAGTGCGGAGACGCTGACCGCAGTCATTTTCTCTGTCCCAGGAACAGATGGAGCTCTGCATTGCCCCGCACACCTTGACCCAGCGCCGCCCAGCCTCCAACTCGGGACCTAAGTTAATCTCATCAAACTGAGAGACACAGAAGCCCCACCACCATGCTGGGTCAGATACAAACAGAACAGATCTGAGTGGCAGACCTAAGCCCGATGAGTCCAGATCTGATCCATCCTCCTTCCAGAGTAGACCTGGGGCATCTGACCCAAGCTGTGAGCAACCCAATCTGCCTGTGCTGAGAGCAGAGGGGAGGTGCTAGAGACAGAGATTACAGGACGTTGGACTACAGGAATGACCTCAGAGCTAGTTTGGTTCCTTGTTTTCTTTTTTGTTTGTCTGTTTTTTATGCCTATTTGTTTTGCTCATTTTTGTTTGTTTTTTGCTTTGTTTTGTTTTTTCTCTCTTTCTGTTTTTGAAAATGTTTTTGTACTTGCTTTGTTCCTGTTATTTTATTGATTTTTTTTTCTTTAGACTTCCTGTTTGTGTATGGGAAGAGTACATCAACAGGGAGGCTTTTGTTGGTTTGTGTGTTTGTGTGATTGTCTGTATGTTTTAGTTTTCTCACTCTTTTCTACCTTTGTGTCTCTTTTCATTTCTTAGTTGGTATGACTGTCTGTTTTCCCTCTTACTCTTCTCTCTCTTCACCTTCTTTTTGTTACCACCCTCCCTCCTTCCTTTTTCCATTCTTTTCCTTTTTCTTATCTCATTTTGCTTTCAGGGAGCAAACCTATATGCACACACATGGAAAGATTTTAAGGCAGTGAGGAGTGGGTTCCAGAGGGCCCACTCACCTGTCAGTGGATACTGGGATCTGCAGATAGATTCTGAATCACAGTTCACCCCTCAATTAAATCTTAAAACTGCCAGAAGTACAGTGCCCAACACACAATCCAGCTTAAGAATTGAACAAAGCCAGAGGACCACATAAAAAGAATAAGAGATTGAGCAAAGAGAAGCAAAAGCAACACCCCAATTCCTGAATAACAGAATTAAAGAAGGGGGGGGGGAAATCTACACAAATGAAGAATAACCAAAAGAAGAGTAGGGGTCTCATGCAGACCACTGGGAAGTCAGACACTGAGAAAACAGGCTTCGGAACACAATGAAGAGCCCCCAGAATGACTGGTCTCAAACTACAAACACATGTATCAAGACATTAATAGAGAGAATAAATAGAATTGAGGAGAGACAGGAGGAAAGAATGAAGGAGTTGATAACTGAGATAACAGCAGTAAAGAATACTCTGAATGAAATAAATAACAAACTGATAAGCATGGAAAGCAGAATTAGCCAAGCAGAAGAAAGAATCTCACAGCTTGAGGACAAAAATATAGAACTAATCCAATCTGTCAAACACATAGAAAAGAAGATTAAAAAGAAAAACTTCAAGAGATGAGTGATTATTTTGGGAGGCCATACTAAGAGTAATTGAACTTCCTGAGGCAGAAAGATAGACAGAGACTACACTGGAAAAAACATTCCATGAAATTATTCAAGAAAACTTCCTTCATCTCATCAGTGATGTAACCATTAAAACATAAGAGATTCAGAGAACCCCTGTAAGACAACAATGAGAAGACCAACTCCTAAAAACATAGTAATTCACCTAAACAAAGAGGTATAAAAGAAAAAATTCTAAAGGGAGCAAGAGAAAAAGGTCAGACTACCTTCTGGGGAGACCAATTAGAATAGCAGCATATTTATGTACATAAACACTTCAGGTTTGGAGAACTTGGAAAACAATCTTCCAAGTTCTCAAAAATAAACAGTTTCAACCAAGAAATTGAAATTTCAAGAATAACCTACACAACTAAGCTAAGCTTCATCAGTGATGGAGAATTAAAATCTTTCCCAGACATTCAAACCCTAAGAAATTATGCTGCCTCCAGACCAGTTTACAAGAAACACTTAAGAAAGTATTAAACACAGAAGAAAGAAAAACAACAACAACAATGTTCTTTGCAAGAGTGCAGGAAAAAGATTGAAAACACACATGAATCAACCCAAAAATCAAAAGAAAGACAACAAACCAACAGGGACAACAACAACTGTATAAGAACTTCACAACATGGATAAATTCTCACATTTCAATAATTAGCCTGAATGTGAATGGACTAAATGCACCACTGAAAAGAAATAGAATGACAAAATTGATAAAATATCATGAGGTAACAATATATTGTCTCCAAGAGACTCACCTCACCAGAAAGACTCAAAGTAGGAGAATGGGTAACACAATTTCAGGTGAATGGAATACAAAAGAAAGCAGTAGTTGTGATCTAAATATCAGAGAAAATACAATTTAAGTTACCAAAATTTAAAAAGATACAGAAAGTCACTACATAATGATAAAAGGTTCAATCCATCAATAAGAAATATCCATCCTAGACATATATACACCCAACATAGGAGCACCAACTTTCATAAAGCAGTTTCTAGGCAAACTTAAGAAGGATATTGACTCTAACACTATCATAGCTGGGGACTTTAATACCCCACTCACAACCGTAGACAGATCATCAAGACAAAAAATTCACAAGGAGATCCGGAACCTCAATGTGACTCTTCACTAAATGCACTTAATTCATACCTACAGAACACTATACCCAGTGACCACAGAATATATTCTACTCATCCCCACATGAAACGTACTCTAACATGGAACACAACCTTGGCCATAAATCAAGTATAAACAAATTTCATAAGTTTGAAATTCTGCCATGCATCTTCTCAGACCATAGTGGAATTAAAAAATATATCAATACCAACAAAGTTCCCTCAAAACCCAAAAAGGCATGGACACTAAACAGCATGATGCTAAGCAATTCTTGGGTCAATATGGAAATCAAAACAGAGATTAAAAGATACCTGAAAACAAATGAAAATAAAGAAACAACTTACCAAAACCTCTGGGATGTCATGAAAGTATTAGTAGGAGGGGAATTCATATCGCTACAAATGCACATGA